>BGNK01003203.1:61900-79957 GCA_003297005.1 Symbiodinium sp. clade A Y106 | reverse complement strand
CTGCCTGTACGTCATCATGCCACCCCCCACCCCCCCCGGAAGCAACAATGCTGCTAAAGAACGGTGGGCAGCAATGGACTACGACATGACCTAAGTACTTTAAATACCGTGCAAAAAATCTTAAAAACAAGCTTCCCCCCACCCAATTTCGAGTTTTCGCCGAAAGCCCTCACAAAGCCCAATGTCGAGTTCGCAAAGTCCAGAGTACAATTGGTGACTATATGAGATGGTCCGACATCACCTTTCATGACATTTATGGCTCATTTTGCCGAGAACACCACTATCTGTTTGGTGTGTTTGCGCAACACTGTCGTCATCATCCCCCCCTCCCCCCCACCCCCCCAAAAAAAAACAGTCCAGAATCGACGCCTGGATTTTTCAAAAACCCAGGCGTGCGTTTTAAGCCTCATAAGATGTTCCGACATGACGAAAGTACTGTAAATACCGAGTAAAGCGGATGTGTGTTAGAGGAGTATGTGGGGGGGGGTGGTTGGTAGGGGGGGGGGCGCCTACTAGTACTAGTACTAGTGCTCGTAGTAGTAGTAGTAGCAGCAGCAGTAGTAGTAGTAGTAGTAGTAGGTCTTCTTTGTCAGCATCGTCATCTTCTTTGTCAGCTTTGTCAGCATCGTCGTCTTCACCGTCATCATAAGTGGGAGCAACAGCAGCAGCACCGTCATTCTGGTGGCGATAAGGACAGCAAGCCTTGGAAACCCGAGAGATCATACCACCAGATCGTCGTAAGATCCAGGGTGAGAGATAAAACAAGACTGCGCATGAGACTAGCAGGACTAATGTGTCGAGTTGTGCCTCTTGAACGTCAACAAGGCCGTTAATCAAGGATCCTACACCCTAAACCACAAATCCAAGCCCTGCACCCTAAACCAGACCACAGCACCAGGAAGGGTGGCTTCTGCTCCTCCGGCGACTGTCTCGCAACCTTTTGGGTGAAGTTGACGAAATCCTCTGTGTCCCGCAGGGAAGAGGCCGTTGTCTCAACCAGTGCGTCAGGACAGTACCTGGTTGAGGTTAGGGTTTAGGGAGCTCTTGTTGCAAAGCATGCCCCCTCTTTGTAACTCTCTTCAAACCTTGAAGGTCTAGCTTCGTGTGTGCCTTCGTCCCGACCCTCCCCCCGCCCCCACCTATCCGCGCAGACTTTGCCCACAAATGCGCGGGGACCCTGAAGGGCCAGGGCGGCTTCGACCATGGCCTTGGAAGCATCGAGATGCGTTGTTCCGTAAATCAGCGCTGTGGTGGTGCCATTGGTCAGCAAAACCTTCAGGGCTTCGTTGTAGACGTACTTCGCCGAATCCAGGTTGGCCATCGACGACTCGGTTGGGAAAGCGTACTTGGCCAGGAATCCGTCCTCCGCCATCAGCGGTTTATCAATGCCGGCGCCTGTGTAGGGAAATTGTGGCAGGTGAATGTGCGTGTCAATGAAGCCCGGCACCAGCAGCTCCTTTGAGAGAGGGACCGAGGGCTCTGATCTCGTTGTTCGGGAATACAGTTTCGGATGTAGAGCTCCACCCTAAGCCGCACTAAACATCCCTGGCTTAGGACTTCGGATTTGTGTAATAGCGTGCTTACTTAGACCTAGCTTGTTTGCCGGACCCGACAGGCATCAAAGCACGATTATGTGCGCATCGTTGTGTTCTCATGGAGCAGACCGCGCTTCATGTGCTCCTTGCAAAACCTTGTGCCCACAGCCAGGATATCGTTCCATAAGAAAAGTTCAACATAAGACATCAGCTAAGCCTTGATATTGAAGACCTATTGACTTAGTGGCGGTAAAGCTACTAGAACAAGCCACAACCCCAAACCTATGCCCCAACAACAACACCTAACCCGAAACACCTATCTGGCTCCTTCTCTCCCAACTCGCGCACGGGGACGCCTGCAGCAGCCAGTGCTCGCCTTTGCTCCCCCGCCTCACCGACCTGACGACATCTTATAGGGTTTGGGATTTACGGTTTAGGGCTTTGGGATTCAGGGTTTATAAACCCTAAACCCTAAACCCTAGGGGTCGGGGGTGTAGGGCTTAGTGTTTGGAGGTTGGGCTTGAATACAGGAGTTATGGCAAGTGGTAAGGCTGGCGTGGTGCTTTAAAGGGTCTTCCTAATTCTCATGAGGGCTTTGGAGGTTTACAAGGCTTTGCTGGGTTCGCTCTTGCTACAGAGCTTGGTTAATTTATGCTGCCATAGTCGGTGTTTCAACGCAGTGGAACGCTTTCCTTACTACTGTAACTGAACTTTAATTCCCGGTTCAGGGTTTGTGTTGCCTAGTATAGGGGTTCCATAAAACTGTAAGTATAGTAAGGAACTCTGAGGACCAAAAGTGTTGATGGTTCAGGCGCCTATATTAGCAGGGGCCTGTTCAGGGTCTACGGTAAGCTCCCGGGATGTGGGAGGAGTCTGTGGCATCTGGATGTGTACGAAGTTCAAGAAAAAAGTCGCCCGGTCCTACAACGAGGCTTTGAGCTGTAGAGTGTCAGAGCTCCGCATCTTTATCATGACATGCCTGCTGTTTTGAGGCTTAGGGTTCAGGGTGCAGGCTAGTTGCCACTTTTGGCCAATTTATGACATACAACCATCCTATAATACCTATAAGATACCGGTGCATACTACAGTATACTATACCAAACTATACTACACCATATTGTACTAGTGAACTAGTGCTGTCTCACTTGCTGCCGGCATTCTCGCCAGCGAACCCAGACAGACAAGCGAGGGGTCACAGCCCGCAGTGCTGACAAGAGAGAAGCTTGCGGAGTCCTGTAGCGCCAAGTAGTACTGTCAGTCTGGCTAGCAGTGTACTATACTATACTATACTAGACGAGACTAGACTAGACTATACTATAATTTTACTAGAATATAATACACTATAATTAATGCACTACAATAAACTATGGCATACCGACTGTTAGGGCTTAGGATGTAGGATCTTTCCTGTTCACCCTCGACTCAATCCAAAAACCCGAAAGCCAAACCCTGCAAACCCCAAACTCCGAACCCTGGTCCCCAGGTTTCAGGGCTTTTGTGCAATGACCCTTTCCTGGGCTTTTAAGTAACCAGGGAGAAAAAAGTATAAACTTTTATTTCATAGTGGTTCTTTTAAGAAAAAAGTATTAAAGCATGGTACTCCAAAGCCCAGTTTCTCCGCAATGCAATTCAAGCATTCAGGGTTTAGGGTATAGAGCTTATACTGATTTAGGGCTTAGGGTTCCCCAAATCCTGAACCCCTAAACCTTAAACCCCAAGCCTCTACTTGCTGAATGCGCCCATCTTTGCCCACCACGATGAGGCGCCGCTCGCCCAAACCCCTGAGCGAGCCGAAGTCAGGAGTGTCGACCTGACTTAGGGTTCAGGGCTTAGATTGTTTCGGGTTTAGGGTCAGTTTAGCCGTGTCGGGGTTTAGGGTTTGTTCAATGGTCCAGGTTTGGGGATGACGGTCCAGAACTTGAGGAAAAGGGTTCCGGGCGGTCTGGGACTTGAACGCGTGTGCTTGGAATGTATTGCAGCAGAAGGGGGCGACAAGGTGTGTTTGCAGGGATTCTACCAGTTGTGCATGGGCATTACAGGGTATCACAAGCCGCCGTACTAAGGTGCATGCACTTCCGACTGACTTCCGATGCATGTCTACGGCTCTGACTTTCTGCATCGCAGTCCGTCTGTGTGAGTTTTTGGCTCGAGGATGCTCAGCTTAAGGAACCCAAGAAGCCTGCAGAGCATGGGGATGGAAAGCCGAAGATATCGCTTCAACGCCTGCGGAACCCAGAAAATCCTAAACCATTCAACCCTGGCTCCCCAACTGCAGTGCCACCCACGTGTATAGAATTCCACATAGACCTCTGGAGAAGCCCAAAAACTTAAGAACCTCGCTCAAATACTCTATAAAGCCCTCAAAGAAGCGCCATAACAGTCTGCGAACACGTACATAATCCCCTGCCCTCGCGGACCCATGGAAAACCCTGCAGAACCACCGAAAACAAGGGCCCAACCCTAAACCCTAAACCCTATGCGAAGCGGTCAAAAAACACGCTCCAGAAAAAAACCCTAAAGGCCGAAAGGAATCCATATGGGCCCAGGAACGCAGAAACCGTGAACGGCAAAGGCCGCCGAGCCCAGGGTCATTTTTCTGCGGCTTTTTGGGGAAGATCCCACGGAGGCTCGAGCACTGTCACAGCAGAAAAGTCGGTTTAGGTTTAGGGTCTTTGGGGGTTCCTTTGAGGGTTCCTACAAGGAATATTATAAGGGATCTGTAAGGGTACTATAAGGGATTAAGGGTGTAGGGGGTTTACGGGTTTTAGTGCATGAAAGGGGGGAGAGGTTTCTTGAGTTTGGAGAGGTCTAGGGGCGTCTCAAGGGCTTAGGGCTGTAGGTGGGGGTTATGGTTTTGCGGCTTAGGGTCCAAATTCTAGGACGCCGGCAAAAGGTTACCCGACGGAGCAACACGACGACGGTAGAACGGTTACATGGCGGCAGCAATGCATAAAGGAAGAATTTGCAACTACTGGTTCTGCTCATGTGACTACTGCTTCGTCTCCACCTCGTATCACCAACACGAAACCAACTTCTGCTATTTAGCCGGAGCAGAGCTGCTACTGCTCCTGCTGCTCCTGCTGCTCCCGCTGCTCCTGCTGCTCCTGCTGCTGCTGACCCGTGAGGGATTAGGGTTTAGGGTTAGTTTTTGGCGTACGCCTCATGGTATAGACCCATGCCGTCCGATCTGCCCACCTATGGTTTTGGCTTGACTTCACTACGAACCTGGTTGGGTTCTCACTGCCGCATGACTTATGCTTAGTGCAACTTCATCCAAAACAGCGCTCATATCGGTACGTCTCTACGTCAGGGTCCCCGTTGCGATCCCCAACAGAGTACATCACTCGTACAATACGAACCCCAACAGAGGCCATATGTCGAAAAATCTCCTACAAAACCTCATAAAGTGAAACCTTTCACATGTCAACATCATATGGCAAAGCAGATTAACTATGAAAAGCCCATAAATATGCTCTGAGGACCGAAACAATCCGTCCGCCTCATCCGCCTTCCCTTGAAAGACGAATCGCTCCCTGCTGCGGTTTACGGCAGACAAGTGGAAGGGTTTAGGGTTCAGGCTTCGAACTTTAGGATTTAGGGTTTAGGCCCTAAACTTTAGGGTTTTGGGTTTAGGGTTTGGGCTTTGGGCTTCAGGGCTTAGGGTTTAGGGTTTAGGGTTTGGACTTTATAGAAATTGTAGAGGCGGGTTTTGCTGGGTTTTGCTTGTTTCTTTTGCCTTTTCTGGACTGGACTGGACTGGACTGGCCTGGACTGGGCTGGGCTGGGGTGGGCTGGGCTGGGCTGGGGTGGGCAGCTGTGCTGGGCTGGGCTGCCGGGTCTCTTCGCGCACGTTTAAGGAAAACTCGAAACTATATTGAAGATGCAGTGCGAAGCGAAATTCACACAATTTATATTTGTCCTGTTCTTGCGGGTTTAGGGTTGGGGGTTCAAGGTTTAGGACCTCAGTAATCAGAAAAGAGATTTCGGGTGTCGTATAGTAACTGTGGGGATGCTTCTTCCGACCCCAATGTTAAGCAAGACTGTTTCGGGTTGAATACTTGACAGGTTCGGGTCTACAATTTGGAGTTAGGCATTTGGGCTTGTGGGTTAGGGGTTATGGATTGAGGGCGTTTGGTGTACAGGTTGGGTACCCGGTACAGTAACCGTCAGGCAACAGTCTGTAGTAAGGGTACTACCAAATTTGATGAAGCCTTATATGTAATATCATGTATACATACTGTAAACATCATCAAACTGTTTCAAAGTGGGGGCAGTATCCAAAGTACAGGGCTCAAGATCTGCAGCACTTTCACGAGGACCTGATGGTGGCATCCCGCAAAAGATAGCAAAACCCCTTCAAGGTGCGTACTATAGAGGCCTTCATAATCAGAATGGGGCTTTGGGGTATTTTATGCTATAGTAGTAATAGGAATAATCTTAGTGCGTGTTCCGACCCCTCTCTGAGAATTATGAGGACTGGAATAGCTGGGGTTCCGAAGCCCTAATCCCTAAACCCCAATCTTACGAAAGCAGAGAGAAGACGTCCATGAACAGTGTATACCATCTCGTGCTAGTAGAGGAAGGGCCGACCCCTAAACCCTAAACCCTAAACCCTAAACCCTAAACCGAACCCTGTCAGATCTGGGGCTCCTTATTGATCTCCTTCTGAAGGTTTTAGGGTTTGGGGTTTAGGGTTTAAGGCTTTTTTTTAAGTGCAGTGGCCTTTGGTTTAGGGTTTAGGGTTTGGGGTTTAGGGTTTAGGGTTTCGAGCATGCACATATGTTCTTCTTTCTGATTTTTGAGGAGGGATTCAGCTGAGTCCTACACCGTAGAGGCCCCCAAGACTTGGAGGTTCACGGGTAGTTAGAAGTGGAGTTCTAAGTCCCCCAATATAGTCCTACTTATAGACCCTACTTAGATCTACCCATGAGCATCCCTTCTAGTACGCTTATGGATCCCTTATGGAAGGAAACCTTAGAAGCCCTACTTATAACTACCCATGAACCTCCAAGTAGCAGTCCAACTGACGGGCTGAGTGTCCTAGCCCAGAAAAGGATAACCTTTTGAAATTATAGTACTTAAAGGATCATGGGACTTAGTAACTAGGGTTATTACTAGGGTAGCTATACTTATAATTACTTATAACCCCAATTAAGGTACTTATAACCATATTTACTAAGTCCCATGATCCTTTAAGTAGGATTAATGTAGCGGCCTTGGATAGGGTTTGGGGGGCTCCTTACTACAATGATAGTATAATATCCCCCAAGCCCTATTCTAATTATTAAGGCCCCTACGGTTTTTCAGCCCCCAAAAGGGTAAAATTTTACGTCTCAGCCCCTGGGTCAAAAATCTAAACCCTAAACCCTAAACCCTAAAAAGCTGCCTGTCCCTGCAACCCGGAGCCGCCGTCACGGGGAGCTCCACCTCCGATGGTGCAGCTCATGGGTAGTTATACGGCTGATGGTCAAAATCCTGCATTACCTTAAGGACCCTGAACTATGGAAATTATGGTATATTCCTTATTATGGGTAATGCAGGATTTTGACCATCAACAGTATGTAGGGCTTATAAGGCTTCCTTCTATAAGGGATCCATAAGGGTTCTAGAAGGGATGCTCATGGGTAGATCTAAGTAGGGTTTAGGGATGCACGGGTCTAATGTGGTTTCACATGTTTCAGCGTTTGGGGTTTAGGGGCTTAGTGTTTTTTGGGGTGTGCTGACAAGGATTCTTACAGGATTTATAAGGGGAGCTTAGAAGGGTTTACTAGATCTGAATCGGGCTATCGAGGCCTTAGTACTTGTAATACTGCGGTAGGACGAAAGTTTGACCTGCTCCGTGTTTCGTCGAACACGGACCCCCATTCCCCCATAGAACCCTAACAAACAGGACCAACCGGCTACTCCTCCGCAACATAAAAGTATATAATACAATTTTAAAACGGGTATAAAATACTCCGCTGGCCACACCACATAAATCGCACTGTCGGTACTCCGCTACTCCGCAAGACGTCTTAAGACAAGACACATCCAGTAGGTCAAAACTTTTGTCCTCCCGATGTATTTTTTCCTTAGATTAGAGCTCCTAGATATAATTACAGCAGAATATACTACCGACGCCCCTACACAAGAGCTTAGGGTTCGGGGTCTTTTGGCAAGACTTCGAATGTTGGCTTCAGAGTTGGGGTTTAGGTTCTCCGGTTGAGGGCTTAAGGTTTACAGCTTATATAATGGATGCAGATGAAACCTACACCCTAGATCTCAAAAAGCCCATCCCAAAAACATAGAAACAACTAACCCAGGCCCTAAAACCTCAACAACCCAGGTTGCAGGGTTGAGGTTGTAAGACTTGGGGCCTTCGGGCTAAAACCATTTCGGGTAAGGTTTATGATGACCACTCTGAACAACTCCGAACATAAAACCCAGAACTCAACTGAACCATGTTCCGGCTCACCATGCTCTGGCTTAACTGGGCTGGAAGGTGTCGGGGCTTCGATGCCTAAACCCTCTTCCTTAAACCCTACCCTACAGTTTAACGCAACAAGAGAATCGAAAAGCCCATGCGCTCCACTGGGTGCCAGGCCCGCTCACGCTTGAACCCGCCTCCTGCAAGCGATGCGGCTGTTCAAAATCAGCACCCTAAACCCTTGGCCTAAATCTAAACCCTAAGAAACCATGTGTTCTTAAAGGATCATGAGACCTAGTAACTACGGATATGATTATGGTAGCTATACTTGTAGTTACTTATAACCCCAAGTAAGGTACTTATAACCATCTTACTAACCCTATTCTAATTATTAAGGCCCCTATATTAAGCTTCGAGGAGTGCGTGGGCAGTGGGATTCCATCCCAAGTGTGGGGTTGGTCCGACTTTGGGGTTGGGTGGGTCGGTGGGTGGGGGTTTAGGGTTTAGAGTTTAGGGTTTAGGGCTTAAGCAAGGATCGTTCTGTGATTTGGCGTATGGTTTCCTAAAATCAGGAGCTGTCGGAGTTGGCTACGCGTTGAATTCCCGAAACAATGCTGGACCCCGGGCCCTAAACCCTGAACCCTACACCCTTAACCCGCTTTAGGGTTTGGGCAGCAAAATGGACGTCGTTAGCTTCTTGAAGGAACAGTTTCTTCCAGCGCCGATGCAGAAGGATGTTTCTTAACGCAGATTTCACCAGAGGCTTGAGTGCACTGGAAGACGGAACTCGCGCCAGCCAATGCGAAGCGATGCTCCCAGAACACGCCGGCCTCTGTGCAGCACAAGGCCCCCACGCGCCCCTCAGCGGTGATGCTGCGTGAGGACACCCCGGCCGCGGAGACCAACGCCCAGGCCAGCGAGACTCTTGCGGAGCTCCTGAAGTCCCTTCGCCTGGTGGCTTTGCTAGAAGGCAACCAGGCCGCAATAGATGCCCGGTTTATTTGCGAGCTCAAGGGAGCCTTTCTGTCCCCTCCATACCTAATACTTTCCAAAATGTCAGAGAAGTAGAGCTTTGGGCCTATAATAGGGTTCCGAGGGTTACACTATAGCAGAATTATAATAAGGAACCCCTCCCAAAAAAAATAGTATTGGTAATTTTATTGGCCCCTATATTAAATGCTTCTCACGCCCCAGCTTGAAGAACAAAAACCGTCCTCGACAAGATCCACATCGCCCACTCGCCTCAGCAGCAAGCTTCGGGTGTGCAGTATGGGGCTCTGAGGTGCGCACCTCAGAGCCCCATGTATGTATGCATACACTCATTTGTACAAGACAAACACATGTCTGCCTGCTCTGCGCGTACACTCTCAGTTGACACTGCAGACAAACTCCTGAATTCAAAGGGTAAACCCGAAACCGTCTCGGCCCACCACGACAGCACCACGACCACCACAAGCAGGGCAGTAGCGCTGGATCCGCTGCACCATTGAACCGTACTGACCAAGCTTTGGGGGCTTGTGAGGGTCTAGCTTTTGATTTCGGGTGTAAGGGCTTAGGGTTCAGGGTTTAGGGGTTAGAGCTTCACAGTTTAGGGCTAAGGGCTTAACCCCTAACCCCAAACCCCAAGGGCTTACTTTGTGCTTATATTGATCCGGGAAGTGCGCATGGACTCTGAATTGCAGGGTAGCACGGGACTTCTGCTGCAGGTTTACTTCTGCTCTTCTGATGTAGAAGAATCCATGTCTCCATTTGCCAACATTAGTGTTATTATGTAAATGCTGCAACAGGAGCTTCGAATACAATGAGTGCCTTTCAGCTTCCATGATTATGAGTAGTGAGGTCAACGGAAATACCAGTACTATTTGGGCATCCTGACAACAAGGATAACGTTATTTCTGTCGATGTTGGGGTCCCTATTTTTTCTGAGACTCATGCACATTAGATTTAGACTGCAAGGGTTCAATACAGGACCCAGAGACTCCAAAACCCCTTAATTGAGGCATATACCTCATATCTTACTAGGGTTCCTATGATAACTATAGCTTAAGGCAAATCCTTAATGAAGGATTTTGGGAGTCTCTGGGGATATCGAACATTAACTATTGAGTCCGCTGCAAGCGGCAAGTGGGCGCTCGAGTACTTACAAGACCACGGGACTTAGTATGTATGGCATTTTGCAGGCCTTTAAGGTCTGTTGAGGGTTGCAGGGCTCTTAAAAGGGCTGTAGGATCATGGGACTTCGGAAGCAGGTTGCAGGGAGACGAAAGTACCACAGATATTCAGTTGTCTTTTCATGTAAGCTTGGTACTGCTGCTGGACAACATCGTGCACTACCCCGAATACCCGAAACTAAAGAATCAAGGTGTGTTCTTGATTCTGAACAGTGCAGGCTCGTGTCTATCACCCTGTGAACATCCCCTTGCAAAAACCCTCTACCGTAAGATAACTTGCTAGGCCCCGCGATCCAGCTGGTATTCAGGAACGGCCTGTCTCTCCTCCACGACGATGCCCAGGCCGCGACACTGCGTACCTTAATTTACCAACGGCTGGCTCGAGATCTTAGGGCCACAAGCTCTCAGAGACCTGTGTCTTACCTCGACCTACCGGAATCTACTTTTGTTGTGGGGCTCTTAGCAACAATGGGCTCCTGTAGCTTGGCAGGGCAGCTCCCTCATTCGGGCCCCTAGCCCTAAACCCTAAACCCACCCTAGAACATATTCAGGCCCCTCAGTCTCCAACACATAAACTAGGTGGGGCTTTTAAAGCTTTTGAAAAATATGAGTAAATAAGATCCTCTTAAGCCCAATAAGGGAAAATATAAGATGTCCCAAAGCCCTACCTAGTAAACACCATTCTGCGGAACGCTCAACGCGGCGTCGGGGGAAGGCTTGGGGCTTAGGGTGTGGGTAACGGCTTAGGGTTTAGGGCTTCTTGGGGTTTAGGGCTTATTACGGCATGAACCCCCTAACCCCTTCACCCTGCTGCCCTTAAGCCTGACCCTTCGAGATCTCCTAAACCCCTAAGCCCTAAACCCTACACCCAGAGACTCCAATATCCCTGAATTAAGGAATTTTCCTTAAATCATATTAGGGACCCTACTATAATTTAGGGTATATTCCTTAATTAAGGGATATAGGAGTCTCTAGGAACTCTTTGAACTCCTTGCCGAGCTGCATGTCTGCACGTGTTGAGCACCATGTCCTCCACAGGAGGTGCACACAGCGTCCTGCATCTGAGGTCTCTGCTGTGGGTTTAGGGCCTTAGGCTTTAGGGTTTTGGAGTTTAAGAGTTTAGGAGTTTAGGAGTTTAGGGTTTAGGAGTTAGGGTTTAGGGTTTAGGAGTTTAGGGTTGCTGTAAGGTTCTGGGGTTATCATAGCTGGGTCGCATATGAAGGCTTTGTACATCAACGAGGCTCCAAAGAATCTCATGTCGAGCAACACCGTGGTTTCCGTAGTTCCTTAAGGGGAGCAGTGCAAAACTGGCCACTCTTACACCCCACCCAAACCGAAAAGCTGGACCCCTAAACTTTCTTGTAGCCCTGATAGAACCCAAGCCTCTGAACCTTTGACCCTGGGCACTGATCCATGCACCCCACATCGCAGTCGCATCAAACTGCAAACTCCTTTGCAAGGTTTTCGAGTAAACCTTCACAGCAGTGCAACGCCTACGCGGCTAAGCATGGCAAAAGCGTGACGGAGCAAAAGCCCGAAAAGCCCAAACCAGTCGCCCGGAGCCCTGCAAAAGCCCAAAACCGTGAGCCGTAAACCCTGAATCCGAAAACCTACAACCCCCAGGCCCCCTCATGTAGACGTGGAAGGCACCCATCTATCAGGGCGTCCTACATCCCCTAAACCCCAAGTGGGGTTTCCGGAACCGGGCTTAGGCTTTAGGCTTCAGGGTTCGAAGCTCAGGGTCTTAACTACATTGTGACGAGACTTGACAAGCTCCAACTTCCAAAAAACGCAAGCAGGAACGCTGGCTTCTGGTCATATAAATCCTTAACAGTTAGAACTGGCTTCTTGTAGTATAAGTCTATGAAGGAACCTTCAGAATTTGGTAGGGTTTCATGCCCCTGCATTAGTTTTATGTGAGGGCTTGGGGTATCGCATGCGTACACTTTTTCATTTTCGGGATTTTGGCTTTCAGATGTTTGTTTGACGTTTTTCCGCGGACATTTAAGGCTGGAGGCAAACTACCGTGGAAGCATAAATAATTGGTAATGCTGTTCCTCGGGTTCCATATAATGAATGTACAAAAACATACTCCAACACCGTATTAAGATAGGCTTTGACAAAATTTGCTACAGCAGTGCGGGACCAGGTCGCACTATCCAGCACTTGCGTCTCTAGGGAATTCCAAAAGATAACGGATCCCCAATACGGAACCCACGTCACCCAAATAGCTGGATAATTGCTATAAGTACCCTCAATGCGGATCAAGACAGGACCCCTGATTCCAGAAAATCCTCAAACCCTAACCCCTATAATACCTTTACCCTAAATCCTCAACCCGAAACCCTAAACCCTAACCCCTATATCCTTCTCAACCCTAAAGCCCACATCCTGAAGCCGAAACCAAAGGCCCGCCGTCCCGCTCGTAGTGGACCGTTCGGCTGAAGCCGGAGTAAAACTCCTGATTTGGAGTTTAGGTGTAAAGTCAGAGTTAGAGTTAGAGTCTACGATTTAAGATTTGGGGATTTACGGTGTAAAGCTTAGAGTTTGGGGCTTACTGCTAAAGTTTAGGGTTCAGGGGCCCTCCAGAACCAAGGAACAACGAGGCATAGGATCCCAAACACAGATAAAACGATGAATCTATATCTACATTTACCACACGCACATGAATATAACACACATAGTTAGTAAGTGTATGTGTATATATACACATACATATTCGCATGTGTACATATATGGTCAGGCGTCTGGCGTTCCCAGCAACCCCCCCCCTGCCATGGTATGGTCTGCAAGGGGTGGGGGGCTGGCGTGTGCGCAAACAGGCAGGGGCCGTTGGAGCTGCCACTGGATGGTGGGGTGGTGCTGGGGGGGCGGCCAGGGCTCACACGCAAGCCCTTCGCAAGCCGTATTCCTTATAACATAGCACGTGCTCCTGTTTTGATTAACCTTAACCTGTACTTTAAACCCTACACCCAACCCTAAACCCCGCCTACATGCAGGCTCTACCCTTGTCGACTCGAAGCCTTATACCTTTTGACCGTAAACCCAAAACTCACAAGCTTAAGCTAAACCCTAAACCCCTAAACCCACAACCACCCCACAGGGGGAAGAGGGCCCCCACACCCCACACCACTAGCAGTAGCAGTAGCAGTAGCAGTAGCAGTAGCAGTAGCGGTAGCGGTAGCAGTAGCAGTAGCGGTAGCAGTAGCGGTAGCGGTAGCGGTAGCAGTAGCAGTAGCAGTAGCAGTAGCCAGGCTGCAACAGCCGACTCCAAGTCGTGGGCCATGGCGTGTGCCATGGCCTTGAAACGACGGAGCTTCTTTCGCGGCGTCTTTCGCGCAACTTTATCGGATCTTTCGCACTAAACCTACTATGATTTCACACAAATGATACCTTCTGACCGTTGATGCTGCGCTGCGTGCACATCAGAAAGACCAATCCTTGAAGCGCAGAGGCCCCGAATGAAAGGCACGACCATGCCCAACTCCCGCGCCACCCCCCACAACTTGTGGACTGACAGCCGGGCGATTTGGCTTTGGGTAATTATATTGCGGCATGGCGGGACAGCGAGTTTGCGATCTGTATGCCTACGGACTGGTACAGCATATACCTCACAAGTCCCATACGGCCCAAATCTATGACGCAAAAACTTTCGCGGTTTTTTACTTTCCTTTCGCGGACCCATCGCGGATCTTTCGCGGACACATGTTAAAACCGTTTTATATAAATGCCAACACAAGGACCTTTAGATCAATGCTCATTTATGTATATTTATATTTATAAAGCCTGCGGCATGAAAGCACGTTGTGCTGCGCGGTGCTTGCCTGAGTGGTTGCCCTGCAACACGGCATGCTAGCTTTCTACGGTTTTGCTTCGTACATTACTAGAATCTGAGACTCTGCAATGCAGAAGTGTTTAGTATGTTAGACCCTCCTGCCTCTTCACCTCTTCGGAAGATTTAGGTTTCGTAAAGATCAAAGTGTTGAGTTCAAGAGCCCCAAACCCAAAACTTCGGATTTCGGGTTCGGGCACGATCCGGCCTCCAGCGACACCTCCATCTCGTACCCTGTCGGAGTTTCGGGCTAAGGGTTTTGCGGTTTAGAGTTTTGGGTCTAGGGGGTAGCACCCTCAACCCTAAACCCTAGGTGTTAAGACCGCGGTTCTGTGGGGGGTGATTTGGTGCGGAGCTGCACCAGTTTGGGATGAAGGTTCGGGTTCAGCACCAAGGAACCCTTAAAGGGACCTTGAAGGAACCTTAAAGGAACTCGTAAAGGAACCCCTTACGGGTGCATGGCTGAAGTTGCCTCAAACCCTCAGCTGAACCTGAATCCTGGATCCTAAACCCTACAGCCCAAATTGCTTGAGCCCAAACCCTAAAACCATAAACCCTGAACCCTAAAACCCTAAACCCTACAACCCTAAACCCAAAAAAACCCTAGACCCTTATACCCCTAAACCCCAAATCCTCACACACTTCGAGCCCTTGGCTGGCCTCTGAGGGCAACAAAGCCGACTCCGAGGGCATCTTCTTCTGAGGGCCCACTCTTACTAAAAACTTGCACCTGCATTCTTAAAGGATCATGGGACTTAGTAACTAGGGTTATTATGGGGCCAATATAATGAGGGTAACAGCGTTACGCTGCTGTAATTTCTGGACTGTAATTAAGACCAGAATATCTGAGGGTTCAGGGTGTAGGGCTTGGGGTAGAGTGGAGTCACACACATGTCAAACCTGCAACAGCTTAAGCTTTAGGAGAACTCGAAACACCACCGCGCAGACCCCGAACCCTGAACCCGAAACCTCATATTATCCAACCGCAACCCTAAAACCCTGTACCCTAAACCCTGAACCCCAAACCCCTAAACCCCTAAACCCCAAACCCTAAACCCGGGCCCTGAACCCCAAATCCTATGGGCAGCGGGCCCACGTCCGGAGTGGTTTCCCGACCAAAACCGAAGCCGAAGTTCTGGCCGAACATGCTCCTCGCACAAGCGTACTTGGAGTTTCATGGGTAGTTACAAGTAGGGTTTTTGAGGTTTCTATAAGGGATCTGTACGGGCTCTACAAGGGTTCGAAAAAGAAGGTTCATGGGCAGCTATACGTACGGCTGATAAGTAGGAGAAGCATAGTTATGGCCAAAAATCGGGGACTTGTAACACCACTTACAGTATAACAACCCATGACCCTCCAAGCTGGAATTCAGGGTGTGCTTTATAAAGCAGGCTTGTGGTGTAGGGTTTAAGGGCAGCAAAGTACGGTTTGCAGAGCTAGCATTTGCGGCTTTGGAGTTTTGGATTTGGTTTGCAGCCGACATGTTTACCTGGACCCTAAGGAACCTACATTTTTAGGGCTCCTTATTATGATGTCCTTATACGAGTCCTTAAAAAGGTAGGATATTTGGGGTTAAGGTACAGCTTGGGGTTTCACGTTTTGGAGTTTTTGGGCGCTGATTTTGCACTATGGAGGCCCCGGACGCTAAACCCTAAACCCGAAACGCTAAACCCTGAAACACTGAACACTAAACCCTGAAACCCTGAACACTACAGTTGATGATATAAATCCTGCATTACCTTCAGGACCCTAAACTATGGGAATTATGGCATTTCCTTATTATGGGTAATGCAGGATTTATATCGCTAAACCCTAAAGCCTAAAACCTTATAGATCCCTTAAAGGAGCCCCTTAAAGGTAGCCTTATAGATCCCTTTAAAGGAACCCCAGATTTATATCATCAACCGTGGGTTTCAGATCGGGTCTCTTCATTATAGCGGGTTTAGGTTTTAGGGTTTGGGGTTTAGGGTTTAGGGTTCCTTTAATAATTAGAACAAGATTTTATAGAGCTTCGACAAGGATTCTTCATAATGGAAAAGCCGTAATAGTTAAAGTATATATGATTCTTTAGAAGCGGTTTCTACAAGGGCTTTCTATGATAGAGGGCCTCAATCCTTTGAATAGGGTTTTTCAATAGAGGTTTCTATAAAGGTTCTGCAGAATAGAGGGACTTCTACGATGTCAATGTTTGGTATATCACATTATAACTATAAGAGGAACTCTAAATAATACGGCTGATGATATAAATCCTGCCTTTCCTTAATGACCCTAAACTATGGGAATTAGGGTAGATTCCTTATTATGGGGAATGCAGGAGTTATAGTAATTCTTCCGACCCCTATGGTAGATGTGACGGTGCTTCGGGAGCGCAGGTGATCCGGTGTAGGGTTTGTGGCTTTCTCGTGGCTTGAAGCTTTGAGGGTTCAGGGTTAAGTAAACTCGAAACCCTAAACCCTGAACCCTAACCCTAAACCCTTCCTAAATCCTGGACCCTAAGCCCTAAACCCTTCCTAAATCCTAGACCCTGAACCCTTTAGGGTTTCAGTTGCTAGACTGTGGCGTTGAAGATGTCTCCGAACAACCAGCAGCAGAACACCGAGTCGTCAAGCTCCCCAGATCCAGCCCCACTTAAACACAGACTGCTGAAGTGATATCCGTCTATGGGGGAGGGTCACGACACTTTACATTTCTGTGCTCTTTTCGGTCCCTAACTGCAACAAAAAACAAAAAAAACAACCAAAAATAACGAACCCTTTACCAAGGCTGCGCAGGACGAAGCCGGATCCTGAACATCTCGAAAGGATGTGCACCTGCCCAAGAGCCGAAGCTTCTTGGAGTTTGGGGTTCGGGGGTCTTCGGGTTTAGGGTTTAGAGTTTAGGGTTTGGGGTTTAGGGTTTAGGGCTCCAAAAATAGAGTTTAGGATTTGGGTTTTAAGTTGAACCTCATGAACAGGCCCAAGCTCTGCCGCTGTGGTGGAGTTCGGATGCTGGCTATTTCTATTCCGGTTTGGGGTTTAGGGTTTAGGGTTTAGGGTACGGACGTCGGGTGGACAGCGCTAGGGCTAAGGGGGCCGGACAGGGAGGCTGCGGCCATGCTCTGACTCTCTCTGCTTTCGGGGCTCAGCAAAGTTGGAGACTTTTCACCTCAAGAAGGGGTATGAGTATACTAAATTCGGATAGGAAGCGAAGTAATTATCAAATACTGCATAGCCGTCAGTCAAAAAAGCTCAACAGCATCCCAAGCTCTACACCCTGACTTCAAACCAAAACTGCCCGGCACTACTTCTGCAATCCCAAACCCAGGACCCTCAAGTTTTGAACCCCAAACCCAAAACCCTACAGCCTTGAAACCCTACAGCCCTGAACCCCTACTTGGTAGATCATGGGACTTAGTATGGCTATAAGTACCTCAGCTGGGGTTATGAGTAATGATGAGTATATCGCTACCCCGATAAGAACCCTAGTTACCACGTCCCATGATCCTTTAAGTAACCCTAAACCCTAAACCCTAAACCCTGAATCCTAAACCCTAAACCCTAAACCCTGAACCCTAAACCCTAAACCCTAAACCCTAAACCCTACTCCTTTAAGTAAAGACCATCCTGGCCTTGGAACCCCGCCGCAGCGCCGGCAGCGTCCCGCCCAGCAAAGGCCGCCTACGAGTCAAGGGAGGCTTGGGGTTCCTGAGAGGAGCAGGGCCCAGGGCCCGCCGTTTAGGGTTTAGGGGTTGAGGGGTTTAGGGTTCAGGGGGGTTTAGGGTTTAGGGTTTAAGGTTCAGGGTTTTTTTTGGGGGGTTTAGGGCCTGGCGCGGCCATTTCTGCCCTACCGATTTCGCTGTGCATGCCAGCATTCATTGACCTGCATACTTAGGGCGGACCTTTTTTCAGCCTTGAATTTCTAGAAAGCTCCGAATTTCTGCTTCAAACACTGGAAGTTTCCTTCAGATGCCATCACAAAAAGAACCCATACAATACTCTACCAAGGCGGGGTCGACTTAATCTCGCCGTCAGGGGCCGTATGACGTCTTGCAGTATGCTCCACATGTTGTCGACCGTGCCACTGTGCGGCAGTTGCAAGGCATCTCCTATTGAAGGATATAGTAATATAGTGCTT
>BGNK01003203.1:38364-61721 GCA_003297005.1 Symbiodinium sp. clade A Y106 | reverse complement strand
CCCCCGCCCTCCCAACGAGTAAGAAGTTGAAGCTGGGAATGTGACTTGGGCAGCGGCATAAAGGCTTGTTTGGGTAGGTCAATTGTGGCCGCGTCTAGGTTTAGGGTTTAGGGTTCAGTGAAAGCTTCAAGAAGTACGGTTTGGGGCTTCTGGATTTAAGGGATGTACTTTGATGATTGGGGGACCTAGTTCATGTGCCCAAATCAAAAACCACCGTCAACCCCAAACTCCAACCGCAAAACCCTAAACCCTGAACCCTAAACCCTAAAGCCTAAACTCTAAACCCTAAACCCTCAACTCTTATATAAACTTGAAACCCTCGGAAGCCACCCAAGCCGTCCGGCCTCCCCACGCGCATCGTAGGCTCTGCCTCGGCAAGCTCACAGTGCTTCCCAGGAACTCCAAAGCCCCTTAATTAAGGAATCTGCCTTAAATCTTCTTAGAGCTACTGTCATAATTTCAGGTGTATATATTCCTTAAATACAGAATCTGCCTTAAATCTTACTAGGTTTCGTATCAGAATTTTAAGTATATTCCGTAATTAAGGGATCTTGGAGTCTCTGAGCTCGAGGGTTACTAAACGTTTGGCATGAGTTTGGGTTTAGGGTTAGGGTTCAGGTTTTGGGGTTCAGGGTTTAGGGTAACAAGGAAAATCCTTCCAAAGACTGGCTTTCACAGCTCATCGCCATAGTACGATGCACTCGGAACAGCCTTGTCGCAAGATACTGCCGCCCACGCGCTGTTCCACAGCGAACCCTAAACCCCTGACCCTAAATCCCAAACCCTAAGTCACAAAATCATGACACGGAACCTTGGATTCCGGGATCCGGATTTAAAGCGCACGTTCGCGAATTTTCAGCTCGTAAGGGTTTCTTGCAGCCAGGTGATGGGGTTAAGGGTTTAGGGTCTAGGACCCTGAATTTAGGGTTCTGATCCATCAAGTAGGGTTTCGGGATGTGCCCAGCTGAGGCTTGCAGTCCGATCCAACCAGAAGGCCGATCTCCGAGTACTGATCGTCTAGGACGGTTACTTGGAGGGTCATGGGAATACCTATGAACTTCGTATCCCAATTAAGGTGCTTGTAACGATACAGAGATGAAGCTAAACCCTAAACTTAAACCCTAAACCCCAAAACTCCTAAACCCCCTAAAGCCCAAAACCCTGAGCCCTAAAAAAACCCAAAACCCTAAACCCGAAGCCCAAAACTCTAAACTCGAAACCAAAACTCCAAAACTCTAAACCCGAAACCAAAACCCCAAAAATCTAAACCCGAAACCCAAACCCCAAAAATCTAAACCCGAAACCAAAACCCAAAACTCCAAAACTCTAAACCCGAAGCCCAAAACCAAAAACTCCAAAACCCTAAACCCGAAACCCAAAACTCCAAAACTCTAAACCCGAAACCAAAACTCCAAAACTCTAAACCCGAAACCCAAAACACAAAACTCCAAAACCCTAAACCCGAAACCCAAAACCCCAAAACTCTAAACCCGAAACCCCATCCCACGGTCGCGGGAACCCAAAGGCCCCTACCACCATGCTACTTGGAGGATCATGGGACCTAGGAAGTAGAGCTTGGGGCTCCTTTTAAGGGTACTATAGGGTTTAGGGTTCAGGGTTTAGGGTTTAAGGGTACTGTAGGGTTCTATAGTAGGGTTCCCTAACGGGTTCTATAATGGAGGATCATGGGACTTAGTAAGTATGGTTACAAGTACCTTAATTGGGTGGTATAAGTATTTATAAGTATAGCTACCTTAATAATAACCCTAGTTACTAGGTCCCATGATCCTTCAAGTACCGACATTCCCCAAAAGACTGCACAAGCAATGGGTCGTCATGTTCGTACTCCTAGCTATAGATCCCTTATAGTAACCCTTATAGAACCCTGTAAAGGAACCCTAGGAACCCTATATTATGCTTTCGAGCGCCAGGGCTCGCTTCTGTGGGTCGGAGAGGATCTCGTAAGCTCGAGAGATGCGCTTAAAGCGCTCCTGCCAGGAGCAGGTTTAGGGCTATGGGGCTTTGTGGTTTAAGGGTTGAGGGTTTGGGGTTTGGGGGTTTAGGGGCTTTTGGGCTTTAGGGCTTAGGGGTTTAAGGGTTTAAGGGTTGAAGGTTTGGGGGTTTAGGGCTTTAGGGTAGGGTTTGGGGGGTTGGGGGGCGGGGGGGGGTTAGGGCTTAGGGTTTAGGGCTTGGTAAAGGCAAGGGCTGCACTGCCGTGTGGGTTTGGGCTTTGCACTTGGAGTTTAAGCTTCAAACTCGTTCAGGGAAGGAGAGGGCGACGACGACGGCTACTCCTATTGATATATATATATATATATACATATATATATACATATATATATATACATATACATATACATATATATATATATATATACACACGTGTATATATATATATATATATACATATATCCATGTATGTGTATGTTTATGTATGTATATCACCACGAGTGGTACTGTTACTGCGACTGCGGTGGCTGCTGCTGCTCCCGCTCCCGCGTTCCGGCTTCTGCTCCTGCACTGCCTCTGCTGATGCTGGACTACTCAGAAAAATCACGCCTTCATCCTCGACAGCTGGTGCCTGACTACTTCACTGGCCGTAGCACAAGTCACTAGTCATGAGGACTCTAGTAGTCATGAGGCCCATGGTAGTAACAAAGACGCAAGCTCTGTCCAAAGCCACGTTCACAGCTTGCAGCTGCTACACCGTCTGAGCTTGCTAACGCCTCGGTCACTAGGTCACGCCGTAGAGTTTGCGATTTAGGCATCACAAACCTTATATCCAAAGAGCCCTAAACCCTAAACTCTTATATTCAGCGCAAGCCCAAACCCTAAACCCTAAAAACTCTAAACCCTAAACCCTCCAAACCCTAAACCATACCCTAAAAACCCTACATCATAAACCCTAAAGTTTACGGCTCAAGGCTCAGGCACTTTCAACACAGAGCTCCCCTGCCTCGTACTGCGGCCTCTCAGCCTCCGGCGCCTGCACAAGCAAACAGAAACCCCAAACCCTAAACTCTGCTATAGTAAAGTAGAAGCCAGAAAGTTGGAACATCATTAGCCTCATGCTTTTAAAGTAAAGTATGGGGAATCCCAGCATGAATCATCCTAAAGCTATGTTCCAGAATTCTGTGGTTCACTATATACCATATTATCGTATCCTGTACTGTGTTACAGTATATCAGAGTAGATTAGTATTCTATCGTAGAACATGTTATACTATAATATCTTCATAGTGGATTAGTATTCTATCGTAGGTTATGCGATACTTTACTATATGAACAAATCCTAAACCTTTTTGGGATTGGATCGTAGGGTTCCAGGTTCGCCCAGTCCAGTCAAGTCGGACTCGAAAGTAAACCCGTACAAACGGACCGCAGCAATGTGGCTGCGAGTTCAAAGATACGGTTGATGATATGACTGTCTGGTTCTTTGTAGGGAATGAAGAAATGGATTATGGAGACCATAATTGGGGATTATATAGGGACTACTATAGGGATCCATTCCCCCATTCCCTACTAAGCACCAGACAGATAAATCCTGCATTAGCCATAATGAACATACCACTATTCCCATAGTTTAGGGTCTTTAAGGTGATGCAGGATTTATATCATCAACAGTAGTCTTGCCGGATTTAGGGTGTAGGGCTCAGGAGTACATGGCTCATGCAAGGAGCTTAGGAATTCAGACTTGGGGTGGTGTCTTAAAGTACTTGGAGGATCATGGGACTTAGTAAGTATGGGTATAAGTACCGTAAATGGGGCTATACGTAATTATAAGTATAAGTATAGTTATCCAAATAATAACCCTAGTTACTAAGTCCCATGATCCTTGAAGTAGTAGAACTACAGTGGGTTCAGGGTTTTATGAGTGCAGCAAAGGTTCATCGTCTCCGCTGTAGGGTCCGGAACCGATGCGAAACCCAATTGAAATCAATTGTAAAACTCCATTTAACCATGTTAAAGTTTAGGCTTTTGATTTGAGCGTTTGGGTTTTAGTTTCGGGTTGAGGGATTAAGGATGGAGGATTTGGTATGTGTGTAAGAGAGGCTCATCGTAGCAAGAACCCTAAAAACGCCCAAGCTCCCTGTTTGTTGCGGGCCCCTCCCTAAACCCTTAACCCTAAACCCTGCCCTAAAACCTGGGCCAGGGCCAGGGCCAGGGCAGGGCAGGGCAGGGCCGAAAAGGGACCCTGTTGCGAGGATTTATGAAGATCTTGTAGTTCAGGGCTCTGAGCCCAAGGGGGCTGCTCCTACAGCCCTTAAACCCGAAACCCGAAACCCAAACCCTAAACCTCAAACCCTGAACACCAAAACCTGTACCAAACCCTAAACCCTTCACTCCTATGCCCTAAACCCTCAAACCAAAACCCTTAAGACTTAAACCCTGCACTCCAGACCCTGGTTGCTGGCTGAGGGCCCTCGGGCCTTGTCGGGGTGGAACTTGACTGCGGCTCTCTTGTACGCCTGCCGAGGATCTCTTTAAATCCAAATGGCAGGATAGTTTTGGTGCTCTGAAAAGTATTTATGAATAGGTACCTCTATAGGAACCATAAAGGGAAATTAAGAAGTTTCCCCAAATTGCCACCAAGAGTTTCACACCGTGGTATGGGCATGGATAGGGTCATGTCTGCCAGTATTGGATCCTTTGAAGGGCCTGGATCGTTTGCTCGGTGCCCGGTAGGGTCTTGTCCGGAGAGTGGCCTACTCTCTTAGGATTCTGCAGATTCCATAAAAACTAACTGTTTGGATAACCGGCAACCAACTTCTTCAAGGGTTCGAAATCTCGGTCGTGCCGTCGCCGCCGCCGCCGTCTCGTCCTTGCCCATGTCCTCGCTGGCGTCGCCGTCGTCATCGTCGTCACGCCGACCTCGTCGTGCTCGTCCTCCTCGTCCGGGTCATCGTCGCCGCCGCCACCGGCGTCGTTGTAGTCGTCGTGCTACTAGTCGCCGTTGTCGTCGTGTGTTCTTCGTCGTTGTTGTCGAAGTAGTAGTGGTGGTAGTAGTAGTAGTAGTAGGTGCCCAAGTAGTAGTAGTAGTAGTAGCAGCAGGAGTAGTAGTAGTAGCAGCAGGAGTAGCACGAGTAGCACGAGTAGCAGAGGTAGCAGAGGTAGTAGTGGTAGTAGTAGTAGTAGTAGTAGTAGTAGTAGTAGTAGCAGTAGCAGCAGCGGCAGCAGCAGTAACGGTAGCAGTAGCAGTAGCAGTAGCAGTAGAGGTAGGAGTAGGAGGAGTAGGAGTAGGAGTAGGAGCAGGAGCAGGAGTAGGAGTAGGAGTAGGATTAGGAGTTAGGAGCTAGGCGTTAGGAGTTAGGAGTTAGGAGGTAGGAGTAGCAGTAGCAGTAGCAGCAGCAGTAGGAGTAGGAGTAGGAGTAGGAGTAGGAGTAGGAGTAGGAGTAGCAGTAGCAATAGGAGTAGGAGTAGGAGGAGGGTGAGGAGTAGGAGGAGGAGTAGGAGGAGTAGCAGGAGTAGGACCCTATATTATAGTACCCTTATAGATCCCTTATAGTAGCCCTTATAAACCCCTTTAAAGGAATCCCAAAACCCTATTCTAATTATTCAGGCCCCTATAGTAGGGTTTCGGGTTTTCCCGAGGCAAAGCGCCTTCTTGATCTCCTGCTCGCTCGCGTTCTTGTCCACCCCAAGGACTTCGTACAGGGATGCCTGGTTTAGGGTTTAGGGGTTTAGGGGTTTAGGGGTTTAGGGGTTTAGGGGGCCGTTTAGGGTTTAGGGTTTAGGGCACTCTTGGAGATTTGCTTCTGGAATCAATGCAGACACGCTGATGTCCTTGTTGTTTGGTTGGTTCCTCTTCGTTTCATCATTCTTCTCGGTGGATGCAACCTCATTTGTGTTTGCTCTGTTCACAGGCGCGCTAGCTGAGCTGGGCCCCAAATCCTACAAAGCACTCTCAGCTGAACGGAAACAACAACGGGGGTTGTAGTTTTGGGGCCCTTAAAAGCATTTAGGAATAGATACCGTTATAGGAACCATGAAGGAAACTGCACAGTTCCCACAGTGCCACCTAGCAACCCTACACAACCTTTGTTCGAATCGACTGCAAAATACGGTGCCCCTAATTTTCGGAAACTCCCACATTGGTCTTTGCAAAGCTGGAGCCGCCTCATCTGCCCGCAGAGGTACCGAGGCAAGCAAAGGCAGGCCTGACACGACTTCGCCTACAAAGGCGGGTGGAGGTACGGCTTAGGGCTTAGAGTTTTCGGATTTAGGGTTTAGGGGTTTTAGCGTGCGACTCCAGAATACTGCGTTGTGTGGCTGAAACATTCACTTTGCCATACATGGACTTTACGACTGCATTGGCCTTCACCGCCCGGAGCCGGCACTTGCATTGAAACCGTACAGGCGGTTGACGCGTTCTCTGAATCGTCACCCAAGCCCTCAAAATGAACTTTCTCTTGACAAGGGCGAAAACGCAGAAGGCACCACGGCCCCAAGCTCCGACAAGACATCCTTCAGGGTTTAGGGTTTAGGGTCGGTTTAGGGTTTAGGGTTTAGGGTTTCGTGTTGGCAGAATTGAGGACAATGCGGCCGATGCGGTTTAGGGCTGGGCCCCAAACCCTAAACCAGCTCTGCAAACCTTGAGCCGCCAACGATAACCTCGACGAAACAAGTTAACCTCGAACTGCAAAATCAGTTTGAACCCTAAACCATGTAAACCCTAAACCCTAAACCCTATTCCCGACAGCTTGAACCTAAAACATGAACCTTCAAACCAAACCCTAAACTCAATCCGTACACTTTGGACCTTGAACCCCGAAGCCACAACCCGTGCTCGAGCCTAGCAAGGGCAGGTAGGGAATCCTCCTGCGAACTCCGGCGTTTAGAGTACCAGGACTTCTGATTTGTGTTTCCAGTTTGGGGTGGTATTCAGGGTCTACGGCTTCGTTGCCAGGGTTAAACCCTAAACCGTAAACCCTGAACCCAAAAAATGCTAAACCCTAAACCCCTAAACAGTGTGTCTCGACAACTGCGACATATCGCCTGAACTCCTGGGGATGGCGTGGGCTTAGGGTTTAGGTGTTCGGGTTTAGGGTTTAGGGTTATCGGGCTGGCCACCCTCCTTTAAACTCCTGGAAAGACAGGACTACTTGGAGGATCACGGGACTTAGTACTTAGGATTCCTTAAAGGGGCTCCTTAAAAGGGATCTATAAGGGTGCGATAAGAGGGGTTTTAGGGTTACTTAACGGATCATGGGACTTGTTCACTGAGCGATTATGAGGGTAACTATACTTATAACTATTTACAGACTTTCAGCCCCAATTAAGGTACTTGTAACCATACTTTCTCTTGGCTGACTTCTGAACCCCTCCTAAAAGTTAAACTTTTAGCCTCCTTATTATAGTTCATATAGAAACCCCAAGAGTTGAAGTCCTAAGAGCCAACCAGAAGAACGCCAAGTTCTCAGTCCCATGATCTTCCAAGTGCATAGGTTTGGTGGCGATTCGGGCCTTGGCTGGATGATTTTCGTCACATCCTTATCAAGCGCTTGGGGGATCATGGGACTTAGCAAGTACAGTTATAAGTACTCTAATTGGGGTCATAAGTAATTATATTATACTACTTATAATAAGTATAACTACCTTAATTATCTTGAGTAGGAGTTAAGATTAAGGGGACCCTTGGGGATAAAGACCCTCTGAATAAGGTCCCTTTTCAGAGAGCAAGAAGTAGGGTTAAGAAGGGTCCCCTTTAAGGGGTCTCCCTATCCTTAGCAATCATAGGGACCCGTAGAGGGGGGTAGGGGCGTGGGGGACTATGCTTCCTTTTTTGGCCTTATTAAGTCCTTATTATAGGTATTAAGGCCCCCTATCAAGATTGCCTGAATAGGAGTTAAGCTTCGGGGGACCCTTGGGAATAAAGACCCTCTGAATAACGTCCGCTTTAAGAGAGCAAGAAGTAGGGATTAAGAAGAGTCCCCTTTAAGGGGTCTCCCTAATGCTATCTAATACTACCTTGGTTTGAGGGGCCTTGGACGACTCGGACGCCCCTCTGATTGCAGCACCTCGCGGTAAAGTGACAAAGATTGTGCTTGGCTGACTTCTGGACCCCACCCAAAAGCTAAACTTTTAGCCTCCTTATTATAGTTCATGTAGAAACCCAAAAAGTTAAAGTCCTAAGAGACAACCAAAAGAACGCCAAGTGTAGATCAGTGAAGGACCCAGGATTTCCAGCTTCGAAGATGTCCCCGAAACCCCGAGCCCTCGACCTGACCCTACCTTAACCCCAAATAACCTACCCTTCTACGGATTTATATAAGGAAAACATCTTAAGGAGCCCTAAAAAGGTAGGTAATTCAGGGTACAGGTAAACCCTAAATCCCCTGCTTTCCTGCCTTGCGCTGAACGGTGGTGTGGCTGAAGGCGGAGACACCTCCAAACTCTCAGAAGTTCCAAAGGCTTGGTATCGGGGGGCTTAATAGTCAGAATAGGGTTCCTTTAAGGCTAAGGTTAAAGGGGTCTTTCAGGATTAATCTAAGAGCTCTATAAAGGCTCGACAGCATTGGGAGTATGCCCTCAAATTCAAGCAGACAGCCCTAACCATGAATCACAAACCCAACATAAGGGGCTGAATACTTAGTACTTCTCAGGGTTACTTAGTGTGGTTACAAACTCCAGCTTCGAACTATGAAGGCATCTACATTGCCCTAAGCTCCAAAAAGCTTCGCGGCAGCTTCCCCGAATAGGGGCCTCAATAATTGGAACGGTGAATCGAGGTATCTTGGGTTCTGGGCTTAAAGTTTAGGGAGTTTAGGGTTTAGGCAGGTATCTCCTGCGGTAAGAACATGAAGCTCTGACAAGGTCTCGGAGAGGCTCTGAACCCGGGTAGTGTTGAGGGCTGAGGGCCGAAAGCCTAAACCCTGAGCCCAAGAACACCGGTTTAGGGTTTAGGGTTTAGGGTACCTGAAATCGAGATTCACCGATGCCCTTCACAAACACTTTCGCTGGCGAACGTTCTGTGGGGAAAACCGATGATAATATCCTGAACCCCAAACCATCAAAACCATAAACTCCAAACCCAAAACCCAAGACCCAAGACCCAAAACCCGTAAACCCAAAACCCTAAACTATTAAACCCGCCTCGTGTCTCGGCCGAAGCACCTGCGCTATCCTGCAGGCGTTGGGGGTTTGGGGTTTATAGGGTTTAGGGTTTAGAGTTTGGGGTTTAGGGGTTTATACGGGGTCAGGGTTTAGGGTTTAGCGTTTCAGGACGTCAACAAGTTGAGCATTTGAGGATTTCCGGCCCCGGTGTCGAGGATACAAGATTCAGCCATGGTCTGATGTGTTTCACAGAACTTTCACACCATAATTTGAACAAGATACATGAACAAACAAATCCCATGTGTTTTCTGCTGTGGCTGCGTGCACGAACGATTCGCGCTTTGGCGCGTTCTCAGAAGCTCCCGGTAGCAGTCTTGATAAAGTTACTTCAGATGTGGTCGTTCCGAACTTGGGGATAAAAAACCCAGGCGCTAAATCCCTTACCTACCGAACAACGACCAGTAAAAACCTGACGATGCTTACCAAGAGTCTGCAACGTTAGTTTTCGTGTACAAAAAGGTTTCCTGCAAAGGATTTTAGCTGCTCGGCCACGACAATATTTTGAACCAAACCCGTACAAACTTACACATCCGCAATGCATCCGCGGAAAAAGCAGTGCAAGTGTGCAAAGTTCGATGGTCGTACACGACGGGACTTTGTCATTGAGGTGACGCCTCGAGCATCTGATCGAAATTTCTGGCTGCATTCGGGCAGACCTCATGGCTTCTAGCTCCCCACATGGTTGCTTGGTGCCTCACTAACACGTCCAAGCTAGGGTTTCTACTGTGTTGCCAGACTTTTCGAACTGTTTCCTGAGCTGACCCTTGCTTAAGCTCCTCACGGTATGGGGTTCACGGTATGGGGTTCATTCTAGAACTACACAGACCACTCGTGCTGCTACGGCTTATGCAACTACTACACTACAGGCAAAAAGCTTGCTCTTGACCATCCGTGTGACCCAACAACAAGCCGAGGGCCGCTCCACCACAAACGCTGGCCACTGGCCACTAGCGGACAGGGCAGAACGACACTAAGACGGAGGATGAGTTTATTGTGGAAGCCATGGGAACAATATAGTACAGACCGACATTAAGAGCAATGAGTGGAGGACAACAATAACGAGAGTAAGCACTGGTACAGACACATGCCAGAACAAGGAAGCCGTATGCTTGACACTTGCAGGATGAGCAGGAATTTCACCAATGGACCCCATCACCATATTCATCGCAACTGTCATCAGCATCATCATCGTCACCTTCATCATCAACCTTTGCATCATCATACCTATCTTCTTCCCCCGCGGCAAGATGAGTCCTTGTCCAGCGCGCGCCTACAGTGCTCGCACCGGCCGATCTTCACGGCATGGCACGTATGCCCTTTGGATGGCTTACTGCTAAAAGAAGCTGAAGGTCCACACACTGTACAATGAAAGTTTCAGTCAAAAGTGTGCTTAAAGAAGTTGCGACAGCAGCGCAGATCTTTTTGCAGAAGAAACGATGTAGAGCTTTGGAGGCTGACTCCGAGGATGTAGCCTTCGTCGTCAATCGTTCCTCTGCTGAAGATTCATTTCCTGTGGTAGCGGAGCTGGGCACCTGCAGCGGTGCCTCAACTGGAGTGAAGCGGCCACACTGTCTAAATGACGCACAGGAAGGGCTGCAGTGGTGTCAGACGAAGGCAAAAGAGCGGCTGCACATGCAAGCACAAGAACGTACATGTCTCTGCCTGCTTTGGCACACTCAGCTGCACTAGCTTTGCGGGCTGTTCTATGATCATCGTGAATGACGAATCCCCCGTCACTGGCGACCATAGTGTTGTAATGGCCTGAAGAGGGCAAGGATCCATGATGCCGAATAACGGCCGCAAGCTTGTAAGTTCGCCACTGTACTTCAAGAGTGTCGTGGCGACAGAAAATCGGCACCTGCAATGTGGGAGCAATGTGATATTGCTGTCGGGTTTTGGAGATGCGATCCCTCCTGTACTGGAAACGAGGAAGCCGCATGAACATCCATTGTCCTGCTTCAACCAAGGCTTGACTGTACTCTTGCGCATGCCAGTTTGCGATGAGTTGTTGAAGTTCGGGATTATGGGTTCGGGGATTGGGAAGCACTGTGTTAGCGGAGTGATGGCAGTCCTTTCAAGACCCCCATTCACACTCTGGCGTCGTCCCTGCCATGAGCCCCCGAGGGACCTGGACATTAACCGGGGATGAAGATAATCAATCAGTTCGGCTACATCGTGCTGCAACTCAGCATCGCGCCAGCCAAGCATGTAATACCTTAAGAGCTGGAGTGCTCTTATCCCGCGTGACCTGAGAAGTCACGGATGACAGCTGGAAGTTCGGCGCTCGAGGCAGCACGTGCTGCAGCAACAAGTGCAAACAGAAACGAGTTAAGATAGCAATGGTTACCAGGATTATGGAGGGTGAAGGTAATGGGGGAGCCGTCGGTAGAGGAACGCAATGTGCTGGGGACCAGGCTCGTTGAGTCGGCCCCAGCAGCGGCCGCGGCATCGTGAGATGCAATCAACGCCCGTGCAGCATTTTGGCAAGCTGCTTGGCCACCGCCGTGCGTTGCAGTGTCTCCCTTTTCAGAGAGATGCTGATCAGCTGCCATGCTGATAGGCTCCCCCAGCTCCTGAGCCGCGTGCCACCCATCCAAACTCCGCGGGCCCCAGCTCCTGAGCCGCGTGCCACCCATCCAAACTCCGCGGGCCCCCAGCTCCAAAGCCGCGTGCCACCCATCCAAACTCCGCGGACCCCCAGCTACCGAGCCACGTGCCACCCATCCCGCCAGGCGCATTCCTTTTTCTGAGGAGAGGACCCCAACAGTTCCTGAAGGAGCCCCCAATTTTAAACATTCTTGAAGCTCGTGCCTCGAACCACCACCTCAGATCCTACGCAACAAGCCTGAAGCCACAGACCCAAACATAGGGGTTTCGGGTTTAGGGGTTTCGGATTTCATCTTATTACTGTCTGGTGTTTAGGGGTTTAGGACCCTAAACCCTAAACCCCCAAACCCTAAACCCTAAAACCCTAAACCCCCAAACCCTAAACCCTAAACCCCCAAACCCTAAACCCTAAACCCCCAAACCCCCAAACCCTAAACCCTGAACCTTGAACCCCCAAACCCTAAACCCTGAACCCTAAACCCCAAACCCGAAACCCTAAACCCCCAAACCCCCAAACCCCCAAACCCTAAACCCTGAACCCCCAAACCCTAAACCCCCAAACCCCCAAACCCTAAACCCTAAACCCTGAACCCCCAAACCCTAAACCCTGAACCCATTCAAAAGACCGGAGCCTGAGACCCTTCGCAGCTGCTGCAACAGCCTCCTGCCTTGGGTTCGGGTTTAGGATTTAGGGTTTAGGGTTTTGGGGTTCAGGGTTTAGGAGTTAGGGTTTAAGGCTTTTGGGTTCATTTGGGAATTCGAAGTTTGGGGTTTAGGGTTCAGGGTTTCGCGTTCAGGGCATAGTACAGTGGCCTTAATGGTTAGAAATAGGGTTTTGTGGTGGTATATTATACTATAACTAACTAGAATGCGGAATCCCAAAAATTGTATTGGTAATGATTTAGGTCCCTATAGTAGGGGTTTCTACGGGGTGGAGCATTGGAAGCTCCTTCGTTCCCGGTTGTCGGTGGCTCAGGCTGTGTTGAGGGTTTAGTTAGGGCCTTGATTGGGCTTACAAATAAGTATCAGTATAAGTATAGTTACCTTGGTAATACCCCGTTACCTTCATAATAACCCTAGTTACTAAATCCCATGATCCTTTAAGTAGACCCTAAAGACCCCTTATAGAGCCCTTATAGTACTTATAGGTCCCTTTAAAGGAGCCCTTTAAGGAACCCTAGTTACTAAGTCCCATGATCCTCCAAGTAGTCGTTCAAGGGTTCAGGTGCCAGGGCCAGGTTGAAGGTTCGTGGTTGAGTGAGGCTGGTAATGTAGGAACCTGATTAAGAAACCTTGGGAGCCTTTTTTAGGGTTCTATAAGGGCTCCTTTAAAGGGTACTATAAGGGTTTTGGTGGGTTTGATGTACGAACCTGATTAAGAAACCTTGGGCCTTTATTAGGGTTCCTTATATGAATCCTACTATTTTGGGGTTATAGGCCCAGGGTTTCTTAATCAGGTTCCTACATTACGAATGCACAGAGTGTCATTCTGAACCTGTCCACAGAGTTTCCGGAATCCCCGAATCCTTGGTGTGGTGGGCTAGAGAGATCAATCCGGCCTTGTACCGACTTCTATCAATTACATGACTTTATCGTAGCAAAGATCAGCCGGTTACGGATCTTCAAAAAGTTCATAGAGAAGATCTGCCGTGGGGGGAATGACTCGGATCTTGGGCTTTTTTTTGAGCTCCTTTTTCCGACTGCAGACTAGGTCCGTGACTAGGTCTCAGCAAGAAGGCCATTCGGCCAGGAGTGTGGGCCACATACCGCGACCACTTTGAACACTTCACCACCGCCTCGATCTTCACGAAGCCGACGTTTCATTTGAACCCTGCTTGCTCCCTTCGTCCTTTGGATCCGCACCCGGCAAGTCGAAGTCAACTACCTGTACCGAGACAAGGCTGTCCTCTTGTGTCGACATCAGCATAGCCCTCTGAGTCTGAACCATACCCAGGACCCCGCTGACATACTCCCGAACAATCTCCTCGTCAGTGAGCCCATCCATGAGAGCGATTTGACGTACTTGATCCAGTCCCAGATCTGCCTCCATCATCCCGGCACCCTCCTGCTGTCCTGGTTCACACCGGGGTCCGGCATTAGTCATAAGCTGCGTTGCCACCTCGTCCTGGTCTTCCTCCTCCTCAAGCTGCACCCTGAGGTTGACCATAGCAGCTCCACTGCCGTTCAGCGGGACCCGGATGGTGCGCCGCGGCACTTCAGTGCTCCGTGCGGCAATCTCAACCATGAGCACTCTCTGCTTGAAAGGCGTCTCCGTACTCTGTGCTTCCGCCAGTCGCTGGAGTCCCTCCAGGTAGTTTTCCTCATCTTCACGCTCTCGAAGGCTCTGTTCCGGGACCGTGGGGCTCGTGTCCGGTAGACTTTCTTCTTGGTCCAGGAAGAGGTCCAACTGTGCTGAGAGGTGTCTTGGGCCTCAACATCGCTGTCGAAGTTCTCCGGGATGGGCCTCGAGAAGATCATAATCGGCTGCTTGGCGGGCGGCAAGCCCCTTGCTTGTCTGCTCCCCTTGTGGCATGGAAGGTAAGGCTGAAGCTTGCCACTGCTCGCTTCCTCATCTGAAGTAATACCCCAGTCCTGGTCACTCTGTGAGCCGGCAAAGGTCACCAGTATCGACACGAGGGACGCCGCCGGTTCACCCATATGGCCCAGGTAGTAGCCACGGGCTTCGTCTGTGCAGCGGTGCTGCAACCATTCCAGTAGCCACTGAGAAACTTTGCTGGCTGTGCCCTTGTCCTTTGACTCTAGGTCTTTAAGGATGGCCTGCAAGAGCACCTGCCATTGTCCCGGCATTTGCATGAGGAGGACATCATCATCGACATTTTCCACCGGCACATCCACCATTTCATGCGCTCCGGAGCCGTCAGCAGCCTGGGTGGCCTCCTGGATCGCCTCCCCCATTGCCGCAAGTAGGTGGAGGCAGAGCCTATGCACCGCCATCATAAGTACCAGCCGATCCGAACACTGTGATCCAAGAATGTGTCTCCTATGCTGTCCATTGAAGACCGCGGAAGGAATGCACCAGACTCAGTGTTGATCCACGCGTCTACCGCCTGATCCAGTGTCAGCGGTGGGGGCACCGCGTGTGACTCGAGGAAGAAAGTTCAGAAGTGGTTGGCCGTCTCGGGGAGGTGGTCGGCGGTCTCGGCACCGTGTTGGGTCTCCTTTTGGGTTCTGGTCGTAGCCTTGGGTTTTTAACCCTCCGTCGATCTCCATCTCCGCGCTTGCCTTACCACCCTTGACAGGTGGACCGTCTCCCTCGCGCAGTGGTGCTCGGGCCTTGCCACCGGTGATCTTTCCCTTGTAGGTCTCGTAGTTCTCGTTCGTCGCCTCCTTGAGCTGCCCGGTTTGTAGGTATCGACCCCCATGTAGAACAAAGGCCTGCCATAGTGCCTCTTTAGGGCATCGGTTCGCCCGCCTCATGAATCGGAGGACCCTGAGACCGCTTCCCTCAGGTAGCCCGCGGCGTCATGTTCGTACTCTGCGAACCTTCTGTCCAGCACGCAGAGCCGTAGAAGTTGGATGCACGGAAGCGTGCAAAACCCTTCACCATGTAGATCATAGATCGTCTGGACAACATCCCCCACCCGGTGAAGCCTGTGGCCGCGGTTGTCAGATGCTGGACCTGGTCGTGTCCTGAGGCGTCTGATCAGCTCAGGGGTGCGACGGACCCGATTATGGCCCTGAGGTGTTCTGTTTCTCCCCATGTGGGGGGCTCGTGGTGGTGGTGGTTCACGTTGAGCTCGTTGCCATGGCGCGCTGCCAGGTCTGTACTCCTTCAGGATGTGCCGCTCAACGAATTCAGCCCACTCTTCCACATCGGATTCCACGACCCCAGGGTGGGCAGTAGCCGGTGTTCCACCCATCAGGCCTTGAAGGATGCTCACAAAGTGTCCTGCCACCACTCAACCTCTCTCGAAACTATGAGGGCTTGTAGGAATCCAAGGAGGGGGCCTCCTGCAACTCCTCTCTCCATGGTTGTTGTAGCTGTTTGCGATGCCGTCAGCAGCCACCGCGGCAGAACCTGCCCTTCAGCACCCCTCCCTCCATCGCTTCCATTGCCTGCCACCAAGTGCGCGGAGGAAGCAGCAGTGAGCCCGAGCAGTCGCCCAGCACGCCCCAGCCAGGATCCCCACGACGTCCAACCTGGCCCGGGCAGGCGATCGTGGTTTTTGATTGTATGGCTGAGAGCCCACAGCTGAATCTCCTGCAGCGATGCCCACCTATCTGAGTTCGGAGGGGGCACAGCGGTGGTGAGGTCGTGGAGGTTCCAGAAGGCGAGTTGACTGCATGCAGCTGTCTGTATGCCCATGTCGCTGCTCGCCCCTGTCCATAGTTTCTCATGTCGCCGCAGTGTCGCCGCAGTCAGTCCTCCCACCATGTAGCCCTGCCTGTGGAACCGTTGGATGTCATGGAGGACGCTCGAGGCCCACGACCCCGCAGGCGGCTGCTCGCTTGGGGCCCGAAGAGATCCACAGGCACCCGAGCAGATCAGCTGGTTGAACATCTGGGTTGTTCTCAAGTCTGTTGTATTCAACATAAGCCATCCATTCCTCCAGTCTTGTAGTAATCACCGAGGTCGCACGCAACATAGCGGGACTCAGGCACCACGTCATAGTCGAGGAAGAGGTAGCCGTCGTCAGCGGCGGCCCAGTCCTCGGGGTAGCCTCATGCAGCTCACGAGCAAGGTCCTGAAGGATGGGATTGGCGTAGGGCGTGTAAGCCGGAACTCCTCCCTGAGATCAGCGCCACCAGGCCACTCAGCAAGTCTGCTTGTTCAATGCCATCCCTCACCAAGGAGTGTCCCCGGTTAACTGCATCGAGGTACCAAAGCGGAGGCCAGGGTCCGAACCGCTGTGACTGCGGGGCAGTTGCCTTGGGAAGGTAGTCCAAGGCACCGAGGAAAATGAAGTTGTTGAGGTGCGGTGTTGAGTGGTTCGGCAATGCGTGGGCACTGCCAAGAGTTACTGCACATCCACGAAGTTCGTTCACGTAGTTGAGGGGGCTCCAGTCCCAAAGGAGGAGGAGGCCCGCCCACCAGGTGTGTGCCCGTGTTGTGGGCGCCATCTCGGCTCGCGAGGGGGTGTTCAAGCAATGGTCAAAGCACTGGTCAGCCTCGAGCCACAGATCTCTCAGGAAGTTCCTTCACATGATCCACCAGCTCAAGGTCGACATTCAACCCTAACCCTCAATCTGATGTCAAGGAGTCCCGATGCCCACGGCAAGTCTTGCTGTGCAACCCACTTCTGCTGCAGGGCGGCCCAACCCTTTCTGTCCTGTGCTGAAACCCTCCATGTCCCTGAGCACGCCTTGTCCATCGCGCGTTCCAGGTTGGCCAGGCGTGGAAAGAAGTGCCCTGGATGCTGTAGGCCTAGGCGTCGCTGGTACTGCCACCACTCAAGCGTTCTGGTGCCATCCAACAGCGAGCTGAAAGGAGGAAAATCCCTGAGCAAAGCCCTCGCCGTGTGCCCTGAGTAACCGGGATTCCTGCTTTGCACATCATGGCCCTGGACGCCCTTACTATACGTTGCCTGAACTCCATCCACTCCTCTCCCTTTCTCTTGCCCAGGCGGAGGAGCCATCCCACTACAAATGCCTTACTCACGTCCAATTGAGGAACGCAATGGAAAGTTTCGATTCACGGGCAAGCTCCATCAACCGATGGAGACTGAACAGCAAGTCTGACGTCTGCCGCCCTTCCCCTGCACACTGCGCATGCGATCTGAACCCTAGAGCTGCCTTGACCCTGGTTATGAGCATCTTCGAAAATAGCTTGCACGCCGAACTGCCCAACACAATTGGACGTAGTTGAGTCGCAGAAGTAGGAGCAGGCACCTTCGGCAATAATATGACTAGGGGTCGGTTCCATGCTCTTGGGATCTCCCTGGTCGTCAAGACCCTGTTCATAAACTCCAGAAGGTGAATCTTGCCTCCACGAACCGATACCAATCCCTGCAGCAGCTCTTTACTGGTAAGATCGATGCCAACTGATCTTCCGCTACGTAGTCCGTCCAAAGCAGTTTGTAGTTCATCCTCAGTGAAGCAGGAGACGTCTGGACACTGATCTCGATACGGCTGGACCGGGGGGCCCGAGTATACTTTCTTCAGATGCTCATGGACAGTCTGGTGAACATCTTTCTGCTGTGCTTCAGCATACTCAATCTCCCATCCCACTGGTCCTCTTCTGGTGCACTCACGAAAACTCTTCCAGTCTCCCTTTGCTGCTCTCTCCAGTCTGTCAGATTCCCACCTGCGCCTCGCCTTTCGTCTAGCTTCCAGCGCAGCTTTCCAGGCCTCCTTTGACTTGAGTAATTTGGCCTTCCTGAACATTTCTTTCACAGTGTCGCTGTCCTGGTAGGCTTGACTCGGCCTAGGTGTAGTACATCGCTGCGCCAGCTCCTCCAAAACACTTTGGTCAACAAAGGCGATGTCCTCTACGCCACCTGTCCAAACCCTCGGACCTGTAACATGTCTCCTGGTTGGTTTGCCACTGCGGACTTTCTGTAGGGAGAACAGTGCTTCGTGATCTGTGCCAATCATTTGGTGGGATCCGATCAGAATTTCAACCCTTCCCCTAGCAACCCTTTGATGCGCGAACACATCTATGTGGTGACCAGTGCGCCCTTCCTGCCTGGGGCATGTGGTGGGCAAGCCTTGGTGAGCCCGGATAGGCGGTGTCAGCAGCAAGCCCGCTGCCCGCATGCGATCGCAGAAGAGAAGAGACCTTCCATCTGTTCCCACAGGTCTGTCCCCTTCAGCCGGGCCTTGCATTCTGCCTCCGACTCGCCCTTGCATGTGTTAAAGTTCGCCAATGCCACTGCCCGCCTTGGACCCGTTGTGAAGGGTGCATTGTCGAAGTCGGCGTCAACCTGCCTCAGTTCTGACAAAATGGTATCACGTCGTGTGTCTGGATTCCATCCCCCAAACACGAGTGTGTTCTTCCTTCGATCTCGTTCTTCTCCCTGAGGAAAGCCACGCTGAAGCTTTTGCTCGACCGCCTTCAACCTGGATTCAAAGGACTCGACCTTGTACTCCACCCCTTCAGCCGTTCTTTCAATCGCCAAGAATCGGGCCGCCTGTCTCTCCTCCAAAGCATTCAGGAGCCCCTCGGCATGAGTACGGTTGGCCTGTAGAATCCTTGCACATTGCTGGTCCAGAAGAGATTCCAGAGCTTTCATGTCCAAGGTGATGCTGGACGGTGTAGCCCCTCCTGTTCTTCCTGGCTGGCTCGGCTTGGGCCCCCGGACTTTTCGCTCCCCTGGGCGAACTTTGTTTGTCGAGGGCCTGTCTTCCCCTTTCTGTTTCTTGACGGGGCTTTCATCTTCTTCAGCCTCCTCATCCGAAATGGGGATGGCGACATCCGGAACACCAGGAAGCCCGAGCTGAAACGCAGTTCCATCGTCATCGGCTATTTTGCGGCTAATCGTGTAACCGAGCTCCTACTCTGGGATGTTCTTCCGCCGAACTGCCTCTCCTCGCGGCGAATCGACTCCTCCCTGATGGAGATCACAGCTGCAAGGTCACCCGATCGCCCCGAGATGTAGGAGGAAGGGGAAAAGGGACGGCGTGAGCTTGAGCCACATCTTGGGTTTCGAGTTCGGGGCTTGACTTAGGGGCTCGGGTTTAGGGCTCAGGACCTCAAATGCTGCGCTGAAGACTTGAAGTTGAGGCTTCATGATCTTTATGGGTTCAGGGTTTAGGGTGTAGGGTTAGGGTTGCAAACAGACACGACAACAAAGGATAGAAGCCTCGCACGCATGGCATCGCAAGAAAGCCGCAGAGTTAATTAACATGGGTTCCTCAATCTAGGGTTTTGGGGGGTGATCTTCAACCCGAAACCGACAATAAGTGCTACCCTGTTGTCTGGATGTCTCTGAGGGCTTGGGACGAAGCTCTTCTCAGCATCATGCCCTCCCATGCCGAAATCCTCAACACTAAACTTTCTTCGACAGTTTTGAGATTATTTCCTGCTCTGTTGGGACGGCAGGACCCCCAAGCCTACAATGTGCACAGATACTCTATCAAACACCGTGCAGGTGTGAAACCTCAAGGCATGCCCGTCTGAAACTAGAGTGACTTTCAATAAAAGGTTCTGAATGAATAGCATAAGGTTTGGGGGAGGTTTATTGTTGTATAGCTGTATTTCGCAGTCCCAGGGACTAGTATTCGTAATTAAGGGCCCTATATTATAGTACCCTTATAGATCCCTTATAGTAACCCTTATAGATCCCTTTAAAGGAACCCTATTCTAATTATTCAAACTTCTTCACTAAGTTAGCCTTTGTTCCAACTACAACCCCGGAGCCGACGAATCCTTGAGGCAACAGGGCAGCAGAAGCTCTTGGACCAGACAAGACGCCACGCAATGAAGCCCTGGGTTAGGGGTTTAGGGTATATCTGCAAAGTATACGACTTGCTTTCTTGGACATTCCAGCATCCTATGCGTAGGCTATGAGTGTGGTTTGAGGCATGCGTATCTAACAAGAGTTGCAGCAACTGTCAGAGGGGCCTGGCAAGGGCTCATACGGTTCATGATATAAATCCTGCATTACCTTAAGGACCCTAAACCATGAGAATTATGGTGTATTCCTTAATTACTATGGGTAATGCAGGATCTACATCATCAACCGTAGTTCGGGGTTTCGGCTTTACAGGCTTGGCTTGGGGTTTCGGGTTCTGGCGTGATTGAAATGACATTTGCGGACACCCTAAAGCTTACACCCAAAGCCGAAGAGCCCCAGAACACTCGCCTCAACCCTAAGTCCCTAAACCCCCAAGCCCTAAACCCTAAACCCTAAACCCTGAACCCTAAACCCTAAACCAAAACCCTAAACCACAAATCCCTGAACCCTAAACCCCAAGACCTTCTCCCGAGTGCCAACACCCCCGACCTCCGCAAATCTCGGACTTTTTCTTTGAGCACCTAGCCCGAGGCCTCAATCCTGAACCCGAAAGCCCAATCCCGGGTTTCGGGTTCAGGGCTGTTTTTGAAAGTTTAATCCTTAATCCTCTAGGTTTCCGAAAATAGGGGACTCTAATTTGGTACCCTGAATAGTAGGATCCTTGTTATAAGGACCCCAAAATAAGGTACCCTATCTCCCACATGAGTGAGCGAGTGAGAGTTTAGGTTTCGGGTTCAAGGCTTTGGGCTTGGGGTTTCGGGCGTGCGGCCGAGAGCTTGAGAGTTCAGATCTAGGGCTGCTTGCGAGGCACAGCAGTCTACTAGAAACTAGTAGCACTACACTCCCATATTTAATCCTGCTTCAACCGTTTGTTTTGTGAATCTCACCATAGACGAGCACAGACCTTCTGGCTGTTGCAAGCTCCGATTGATTCCTAAACCCTAAACCCTTTTTTTTCATGGCTGCATGCGGAGTTTTGCCTTGGGCGCCCGGGCTAGAGGGCAATGTTGAGAACCGGCCACCTCTGAGCGTTATTGAGAATCCAGAAACACATATACATAATATGTGTGTATATATATAGATACATACATACATATCTATACATATACACATATCATACATTTATATATATATATATATCTATATATGTGTGTCTGTATGTCTATATACATATATATATATATACATATATGCGTATGTGTATATATATATATATGTATGTATGTGTGTGTATGATATATATATATATATATATATATATATATGTATGTATATGTATATAAGTATACATATGTATGTATATCTATATAGCTTTTTGTGCCTTCATGTGGGCTCCAGAGANCCCCCCCATATATATATATATATGAGCACGGCTGAGATGAGAGAACAGAATTTCCACTCGGATTGGGAGCCGGTTCCGAAGCAACACATCGGCAAAACAGGAAGAGCTGACGCATGAGCAAGAAACACTGGGAGGGGCTGGTCACTGCAACTGCACCCTCCCAGCTTCTGTGCGGGTTTAGGCAGAAGGCCAACAAGACCGGCCAACTCGAGCCAACATGGTTTAGGGCTTTAGGGTTTAGGGAACTTCTAGAACCTATCCACCCACCCCAGGCTCCCCAAAGCTCGGTTCGTCTGTGGCCTTGAATGATCTCCCTCCTCGGCACAAGATCAACAAACCATTGTGCCAGAAAATGTGGTCCAATGCAGGAACATCTGATCAGAGAAGAAATTGTATCGAACCAAGGTTCGCCGGAAGAACCCTTAGCAGTCCCACGCCAGAGGAAGCTAAAAGTGACTCTCCTTCTCCCCGTCCTCGTCACTCCACCCAAAAACGAGCAAGCTTATTGCATTGACCCCTGTGTATCTGCTTACTCTGTCGGGTTTGTGGGAAACTGGGGGTTTTCGCGTGCTTTGGGCTTTCAACTTTTTCTGGTTCATCCGAGTTTTGAGATTTCGTCGGCTAGTGGGGAAGTCGGTTATGTGGGAGTTTCCGCAAACAGGGGACCCGAATATAGTACTCCAAATAGTAGGATCCTAATTTTAAGGACCCCAAAACAAGGTACCCTTAATTTTCGGAAACTCCCATGTTAGGCAACTTGAGGAAGGGCGTCTCACGCGATGCTTAGAGTTCCAACAGTACCTGCAGATCTTAGCGGTCCTAGGAACACAAAGCTCGACTACGAGTACGACTATGACTACTACTACTGCGACTGCGACCGCTGCTGCTGCTTCTCCTCCTCCAAGCCCATTCCTACTGCTACTTCCCAGGATGCGCGGCTGCCAAAGGTTCCTCCCTGTGCGCTCGCTCAGCGAAGCTGGAAATCTTGGTCTGCGGGTGCCATAAAACTTATCAACATAACAATACTTCTATAATGACAGCCTACGGCATCAAGAGCAGCACCGTAGTTTCTAGAAGAGCAAGAGCAAGTGCAAAACCACGAAAACACATCAATAATAGCAGCAGCAATAGCACATAAAACGAACAACTGCTACTACCGCTACTACTGCTACTACTGCTGGTACTGCTACTACTGCTACTAATGTTACTACTTACTACTACTACTACTACCACTACTACTACTACTACTACTACTACTACTACGACTACGACTACGACTACTACGACTACGACTACGACTACGACTACGACTACGACTACTACTACTACTACTCCTGCCGCTACTACTACTATTACTACTACTACTACTACTCCTGCCGCTACTACTACTACTACTACTACTACTCCTGCTACTACTACTACTACTACTACTACTGCTGCTGCTACTACTACTACTGCTACTACTACTGCTACTACTACTACTCCTACTGCTACTCCTACTCCTACTACTACGACTACTACTACTCCTGCTACTACTACTACTACTACTCCTACTCCTACTACTACTACTACTACTACTACTACTAGTACTACTACTACTACTACTGCTGCTACTACTACTGCTGCTACTACTACTGCTACTACTACTACTACTACTACTACTCCTACTCCTACTACTACTACTCCTACTACTACTACTACTACTACTACTGCTGCTACTACTACTACTACTGCTACTGCTGCTGCTACTACTACTACTACATTCAGGGCATTCTATCATGAAGCTGGCTCGGTGTCCGGAATCTGGGCCTGCAAACTGGACCGAAAACCTCAACAAAAAGCTGCTTAACGGTCAACGTTGCTTGTGCCCAGCTCCCC
>BGNK01003203.1:0-35252 GCA_003297005.1 Symbiodinium sp. clade A Y106 | reverse complement strand
GCCGAACCGGGATCATATATACAAGGTATCCCGAATTTTAGGGTGTGGGGCTCACCAAAATACCCCAATAAAACCTCCAGGAAGCCTTGTAAAACACCCTAAACTCGGAACCCTACACCACTTAGAGGCCGAAAGTGGGTGAGCGTTCACCTCGTGGTCACTGCATCCAGGCCTCCTTCCCCACTCCCTTCGCCAGTCTGCGAAATCCCCGGAATGACACCTGAACGCAACGCTCCTGCTTCAGGGCTTGGGGTTCGGTTTTGGGAGTGTTGACATTTAGAACGTAGGATTCAGAGGTTAAGGATACGAGGCTTAAGACTCTTCGAGCCAGTTAAAGGGAACAACTACTCAGGTTGTTGTATTGCTTAACGTGCGGGTTCCGCTCTCGGGACTGTGGGGGCGGCATGACCTGTCGTGGTTGTGAACATGATTGTGAGTACTAATATAGGGGCTTTAATAATTAGAACAGGGTTTCGGGGCCACTATACTATAATTCTTATAAGGAACCCCCAAAATAGTATAAGTAATTATAGAGCCCCTAGAGTACTACCTACAAATCCTGCACTACCTTAAGGACCCTAAACTATGGGAATTATGGTACATTCCTTATTATGGGTAATGCAGGATTTATATCATCAACCGTATGGTAGAAGATGATAGAAGCAACAGTGACGGGATCGTAATGCATCGTAAATGGTCATGCGCTGAAGATGCCTTTAGCTCTTTTTACGATTGTCTACATTCCATTGCTTTCCGGCATGCGGATTCTTGCAGCGCCCTTCTCTCTCTCTGCAACTATTGCTTCTTCGCCCTCTGAATTCCTCCTCTTCTTGCTAGTGCCAAAATTAGTATGTATTTCGTGCAAGGCCGAATAAGTGCATTGACATTTCAGAAGTGCATTGCTGCCGAACAAGAATTCAGTTTCCCAGCATGTGGAAATCTTAGAAACCCCGAATGAATGCATCTTGGTGGCAATCTGCAAGTCCCCACCAAGCAGCTCTTCAACTTCGGTGTGAGATCCCTTGCAAAAGCTGTAGTTTTGAGCTTTGGGTTTAAAGTAATACGTGGTCGACAGCGATGTGATACTCTGGCAGTTTGAACACTTCTCCTGCCTGTTGCAGTCGCAGGATAGTTTTCAATTTTCGGCCAAAGAGTCGTGAGGCTTCGTGTAGTGACTGGGGCTTCTTCGGATCTTGCATCCTCAGGAGTAGTACTACAAACATCTGCATACTACGAAGCCTGCTGTACTGGGCTTCAGGCTGTTGATAGTGAGAAGACTAAAAATACATATAATATCAAAAATCCTTAAAATAGTCACAATAATAAGGGTTCAGGGTTTAGGGAACCCTGGAGACACTCATAAAGCACACGGTTTAGGACATGTCGTGGCTACTTAAAGGATCATGGGACTTAATAACTTAACTAGGGTTATGACTAGGGTAACTATTTGTAAGTAACCCCAATTAAGGTGCAAAAATACAAACTAAGTCCCATACGGCCCATACCCCCCAACATAGAACCCTATAGATCCCTTTAAGGATTCCTTCTAAGAACCCGATTATAGAACCCTATAGTATCCTTAAAGGAACTACAAAGTCCCATGATCCTCCAAGTACGGTGGGATCGATCATATATTATGGTACCTTTATAGATCCCATATAGTTACCCTTATAGACTCCTTTAACGGAACCCTAGGAACCCTAAACCCTAAACCAAAACTAAACCCTAAACCCTAAACCTATAGTACGCTGGGATGGCTCGCACCTTTCTGTTGCACTTCTTGGCAATTTGCAGCGCTGTGCGGCCCGCGGATGTCTTCTGCCTAGAAGGGTTTAGGGTTTGGGGTTTGGGGTTTACGGGTTTAAAGGTTTAAGGGTTTAAGGTTCAGCCTCAAAGGAGTACTATAGGGCCTAAAAAATTACCTGTACTATTGTGGGGGGTCCTTATTATGATTACAGTAGAATGGGCGCCAAAACCTTATTCTAATTATTGAAGCCCCTATAGATAGTTTTGGGCGCAGCTGTCTAAGGGTTTGGGGCTTCAGCCTTTCTAGCTTGCACGTGTAAAGGACACGGATGTTCATGACCCAAGAAGCTGCCAAGCATTCCTTAATATAGGGGCCTTAATAATTAGAATAGGGTTTGGGGGTATATTATTCTATCATTACAATAAGGAACCCACAAAAAAGTATAGGTTTAAGGCCCCTGTATTATGGTGCAGGACTTACAGCAACATAGCCATGTCACCAGAATCCAAACCCTAAGCCACTCGTCCCTGAACCGGAACCCTAGATGCAAACTGCCAGCAGCACAGCTGAGACCAAGAACCACTGAATGTGGAACGCTGGAACGCCCGCAACGTCCAGAACTGTTCAACTCAACGTCCAAGCGATGATACTTCTTGTTGTCCTTCCCACTATCTCATCACGACCACCACCACGACTACTGTTGTTGCTGCTACGGCTACTGCCACTGTGTGGAAGCCCTTGGCTACCGACTCTCCTTCTTCGAAACAGCGTAGCTCTTAAGTCTCAATGCCAGGAAAGAATTTAAACACAGGCCATGGCTCGCTCAAGGCACGACTGAATCCTTTTTCCACAACACACAAGCTGCAAGGTCGTGGACATCTGCGCACACCACGCCTTAAGTTGGTTAGCTGATGTCGCTAAGCTGGCTTCTGCCGCTGCCGAGAATCTGTGACAATGGCTTCTGCCGAGAGTGCTTAGCGAGGTGGCTTTTGCTGAGAATGGCTTTCGAGCCATTGCCGTCTTCAGCGAACAAGGTTCCCATGAATCCCAGTTCCACTAGGATTAGAACTTTACACGGACGGGGTTCGGGACATCAACACCCCTCCTTGGCGGCAACGTAAGTTCGTCGCCACCTCTTCTTTAATTACCGTCTTCAGATACGTCGACTTCTTCTCTCTGACCCTTCACACACTTCTGGCACATGTCACGCTCCTGGAACTTCGTGGAGCTGTTCAAGGTGGAGCAATCTTTGGAGGAGTGCACGCAAGTCGCCCTAGGGGTGAAGTACACCTTCTTCGGAATCTCACCGCCCAGGGTGCACTGGACTTCGGCATCCCTGCTTCCTCCTCCAAACGTCACCCTTTTCGCAAGCAAGGGCCGCGGTCTCTCTGCCCATAGGCGCGATGTGGAAGAAGATGGATCCCCTCTTCGTCTCCTCAGGAAATCCTCATCCGCCGCGCAGGCTTCTGCTTGAGGCAGCGGCGGTGGAGGGGGTGGACATACCTCCTCATTCTTGCTAGTAACTGCTGAGGGTCCCAGGACCTGGGTCTTCATCAGGATCCCCGTAAGATCCACGCCAGCTACTTCTGCTAAGACAATCAGCTCCTCCCTTTCATCATAGCTCACGCTTCCAGGATCTCTTTTTAGAAGCCCGTTCGGCTTCCTCATATCCTTCTTCGCGAGCTTGGTCTCTTGTTGCATTGATCTGAGACGTACGCCCTCATTGTGGGAGCGATAGCAGCTACGGCCTACCTCCCACAGCGCAACAGTACAGATCACCAGCATCAAGATGAATCCGTATAGCTCAAGCGAGGAATCAACAGCCAAAGGTGACTCGTCGTCGTCGGCGGCCCTATAACCACAAACCTTGGCTATGTTAACCATTAACACCAACATCTGCAAACAGCAACCCAAAGCTTCGGGACTGATGTTGGCTGTCGTTGGTGTTGTGGTGCACTGCTGCTGCCGCTCCGCTGTCGCTTGTCCATTTTCTGCAGGATGATGGTCTGCTCCGAGACCCCACGCCTTCATCAGCATCTCCATTCTTTTTGCAGCGAGGATCTTGGTCAGGCCATCTGCCAACTGCGACACTCCCGGGCAAAAGGCGATGCTCATCCATCCATTCTGGATTCGCTGCCGTAATGCCCCCGCCCTCACCTTCAAGTGGCGAGTCCTCCAGCTGCCACCCTCTTCAGAGGCCAACGTTATGGCTGCCGCATTGTCGACTCTCAACTCCCGCCGACGTCCGCCAAGAGAGCATCAATCGAGGCCATAAGGGTCGTTCCCTCGCTTGCCTCCAGAAGCTCCGTCTCTGCACTGGAGGTCGTAATGAGCGTTTGCCTTGAATGCCACAGGTGCCCCTGACCAGAACACCACGGCTCTTCCATGGCTTCTACCTCCATCGGGAGCGTAGCTGCTGTCCGTGTAGACGACAAGAGATGGGCAGCATGATACCGTAGTTTCCATCCCCTCGTAAGATTCAGGTAGGCGAGCGTCTTCATTCCCACCTGAACAGCCCTTCTTGGGTCCTTGCTCATCATTGAACCCATCACACTCACTGTGTAGGCCAAGTCTGGCCGACAGCGTTGAGCCAGCCACGCTAGCTCTCCCGTGATGGACTGGGCGGCCTTGAGGTCCTTCTCCTCGTAAGACTCCGAGGCTCATCCACTCCTTTACTGAGGGTATCGTAGACATCTGCCTTTCATCCAGCTCATACTGTCTGATCAGCTCTTGCACGCACCCCTCCTGATCTAAGGAGGAGCCTACCAAGGTCCCGTCATTGTCCTCAATGGCACTTATCTCCATCCCCAAGAACCTTATGGAGTTCTCGGGCGTGGCATACTGGATCTCCGTCGTCTGCCACGTTGTAGAGAACCACTCATGGACATCCTCGCAAATCTCTTTGGGCCCAGTCACCAAATAGTCGTCGACATAGACCGCGATCAGTCCCTGTAGCTCCCCTTTCTCGTTGAGGACCTTCCAAATGTTGGGATCAGCAGTCCCTTGATCAAACTTCATTCCAATTTTTGTGACAGCCTTCTTCATCATGTCCGTCCTGTAGGATGACCACCAGCGGGGGCTGGACCTGAAGCCATAGACCGCGGCGAGGGCAATCCACAGCTCATCAGGCTCACACAAACCTGCCCGCACCAACACTGAAGGGGGATTGATGGCCAAGTGAACTCCATTTGGAACGAGGGCTCTCAGAAAGGCGCTGGTGACGTCGCCATTGATGATGCACCATCGTCGCCTTGAACCTGCCGCAATCATCAGCCGGACCCCTTCCGCTGCCGCACCACCACTGTAGTTCACTTCGTCCTGGGACTTCTTCTGGAAGTTTCCGCAGCTCACCACTCGGGTTTTCCTTCGGAACCAAGTTCCCTTGACCTGCATCTCCACGTAAGCGCCCCTTGAAAACGTCCCCTGGCTTCATTTCTTCCCACACGCCAGCTCCTTCAGTCACCTTCAAAGGGGAAACAAGGTTCCGCGAATCCTCGTCGTTGTACAAGTCCTTATGTGTTGGCATACACGTGTTCTTCACCAAGATGGCCGACGTAAAGCTCTCCTGGGGAAAATCCAACTGAAGAAGCTCTGTGATCTTCTTGGTGAGCCCACCGTCACGTAGCTGCTGCTGGGATCCAACATTGCCTCGGAGAGGAGCTGAGGTCTCTTCACAGAGTGCACTGGGTCCTTGGCCACCAGCTTGAGGATCTCGTCGATCAGCCGCTTTCGGCCTCGCAACCTCCTTCTCGCCGGGGTTCAAATTCCCTTACCGCGGCCTCCGCTGCGGTGCCAGGATCATGTAGTCGAGGACGCACGCTGGTGGAAACCATTATCCTGCCATTCTCGTCCTCAAGCACTGCTGACCCATTCCTGACATCCCACACCGGACCCAGGTAGGTACCCTTCACCCAATGAGGCATTACATCATGTTTGCCTCCATCACAGGAAATCATCCTGGAACTTAAGCATGAAAATATCCCCGTCGTTCGAGTCCACAGCGACAGGGCACATGAACTTCGCTCCCCCGGGTTGCGAGAATGGGCCCTAGGGCAGCAGATCATGCTGACGCGTACAGAGGGACAGAGCCCTCAAAGCAATGGAACAGCAGAACGTGCTGTTCGATTCCTGAAGGGAAAGGCACGCTTAATGTTGCGGGCGTCGGGGTTGTCACCAAAGCATTGGGCAACGGCTATGATCACGGCGGCCCACAACCAAAGGGAGGCACGACTACGACCGGAAAGCTTCAGGCCGGTGTGTCCCTATGGTTCCCGCGTGGCGATCAGGAGGAAGCGCTAGGTCGCTTGCATGACGGCCCTTGCCGTTTTGCTCTTTAAAGGTTTGATAAAGTAGAGATGATCCATGGGGATCTCGCGGTTGCCTTCCACGAGCTCTTCCTCCTCACGGTCTGCTCGTTGCTGCTTCTCGGCCTCCTCGTCGTCGTTCCACAACTCATCTGCGGTAAGTTTCATTGCCAGGGCTTCTGCCTCAAGTTCCTCTGGCTCTGATGGCTCATACTCACCAAAGTCTATCTCGCCCACACCACCCTCCGGCTGCGCCTCATCATCAGCCGGCTCATCCAACTCCGGAGGTTCCAGGTCTAGGTTCTTGAAGTCATAATCATCAGCAGCCAGCTCCTCCGGCGGTGGTTCTGGCGGGTCTTCAAGATCATCAAACTTCGGCTTGGTATAAGCAGCGGCCAGGAAGTACTTGTAGCCGTAGCCATGCGCATCCCTCGACACCGCTCGCAAAGGCCCTCCCACATCCACACTCAGCACGTAGGCGCTCTTCTGCTTTGTTCTCCGATGAGGACGGCCAGTGCCTAAAGACATGACGCACTGCTCACAATCCTTCCTGAAAGGCACGTGGTCCCTTTCCACATGAAGGCGCCATCCCTGCTCCGCGGTCATTTTGCGGAGATCGGGACGCAGCTCGTGGCGACTCCCGACACGCCTTCGTGGAGGCAATTCCCGACTCCATGAGCTTGCTTGCCAAATTTCGGCGGACCGCCATAACCCAGGGCCTTTACTCGTCCTTTGCGCTCCTCGATGACATCTGCTTCTCGCATCTCATCAAAGAACTCAAAGTCCAGGTTGCTGGCGATCGTGGTAGGGGACTTGCACAGATAACCGAATGCCCCCTGGTCAAAGGAAACCTTCCCTATTCCCAGAGGCGCTGTCGCCTCCATGAAAGCCCTTGCCATCGGTGTTCTCCACAAGCTCGGGGCTTCCTTGCCATCAACACCCAGACCCCCGGGAGGATCTAGAAAGTAGATCCCCTAATTTGGGTCCCTATACTACTAAGGGTACTTTATAGGAACCCCCATTCAGGGATCTACTTTTTGGATCCTCCCGGGGGTCTGGGCAATCTCCTCCGTGTTCTCCGGGTGGCTCATACAGAACTTCACGTCGGTGCCACCGGATCTTGCGTGAGTGACGAGGTACAACATGAATTGTCGGGCGACCAGCGAAGTTTCCCTACCCACATAGTACTTTTGCGTCGGGTTGAGGTCGGAGAGGCCATAGGGCTCTTGGGTTGATCGCACCGGCCTTGGGTCACCTTGGCTGTTCTCGCGCCTTTTCAAGCAAAACGGCCTTCACCCTTGACGACAGAGCACCCCACAGAAGGGCCTTGTAGGCTGGTCCCATCATAGACCACCCACCATTCAACAGCACGTCAACATTGACCACCACGACCTCCGAGTTGGTGCTTGGGTTGATCTGACCATTGAGAGCTTGGATGGGATTCATCCTTCTTCCATACAGGTTCAAAACCCATGCCTTGGACCTCATCAACCTCTTCCGAAACCTCCTGCACAATGGGAGCTGCTTGAAGTACTCCCACCCCTTCTGGTCATTGACCTCCATATTGGGCACCATAGTCGCCGTCACTGAATCCGGGAGGTCCTTGAAGATCGGGGACCTGAACAAGACCTGAAGTCCATCAACAACGCACCCCTCCTGAGCGTAGGCTGCGAGGTTCTGTCTCCAGTCTTCCTGCTTCACTTCCATCATCCGGATAGCATCGAGCTTCTGCTGGAGGCCTTCCGCCCGTGCTTCAGCTCTTCCACCTTCTTCATCTCGAGCTCCGCAATAATCTCCGCTGCCTGCCCCGCATCCGTCAGCTCGGGACACCCCGCTCGAATCCGGGTCCTTATGCGGCCATGCCTTGGGTGGAGAAGGTAGAAGCCACCCTTGGTCCACTTCAAAGTGCATCCCCAAACGTCGATCATTGCCCCAAACGGAACTATTGTCTGCACGCGGTCCTTGTTTCTCCGCGGACAGCAAGATGCTCCCAGAGGGGGCTTGGCGTAGCACTCGTTGCTCGTCCCGCCCTTGCGTCATTCACCTCAGCCTCATCGTACGCCGGCCTCAGGACGTGCGTGGAGCCCGAATCCAAGAGGACCCCTTGTTCCTCCCGCATTGGAAGGACTTCTCCACCATCCACCTTCATCGCCCTCAGCTTTAGCTCGTAGGTCGGCGTGGTAGTAGAGGAGGTTCCTGTAGCCGGGGATGTGCTCGCCATCATCGTCTTGAGCATTCTTGACGCAGCGTTTCAGATCCTCTGGTTTCTCCTCCGTAGCTCCGGTTAAGCTGGAGAAGGCTCAGCAGCCGGTTGCGTCGGCTGTATCCCTTGCTCCGGGGAGGCACCCATTGCCTTGGTAGACACCTGGCTTGTAGGCGAAGGAGTTCCGGGCGCCTCCCTTGCTCTCGAGGGTCTCTGAGGCACACTTTTGTCTTTGGTGGGACAGTCCTTTTCTGGTGACCAACCGCCGAACACAGCAGGCATCTGCCAGTCTTAGAGACCTGGCCCCACTCGCGAGCAAACGTGCAGTCTCCACCCTTTAAACCACTTGCAGATCTTTGACGACGGGGTAGAAGGGGTAGGAGTCGGCGCCTTTGGTCTGGGACCCTTATCCCCCTCCTGTCCTCAGATGGCTTGCAAACCCTTGATCTTGGGCGGCTTCTCCGGCGCTGCCTTCGCGCTCTCCAGAGTTGTTGTCGTAGAGGTCGTGGATCTTGCCTTTGAGCCCGTCGCCAGAGCCTCCGCCTCAGCAAGAAGGTGCTTATGGAAAGAAAGCACAGCCTGCTCCGTGGGGTTCGTGTCGAGCTTAAGGTGGTTGCGAACTGGGGAGGTTCTGAACGCCGCCTCCGCATAGTTCTCCCAGACTCCACTCATCATGGAAAAGACAAGGCCCGAAGCAACACCGTAGGGTCTGGCGAGCTCACTCCCACATCTGACGCACGGCGGTACCATCGTTCCCAGTCACGAAGGGCCTTTGCCGCCTTGTCCGGCTCAGTCTGCTTCGCTGGAGCTTGAAGGTGATCCAAGACCAAACGTCTCGTCCAGCGACGAAAGGATCATGGAGGCAGCGCGAGCATTGAGGCGTGCGAAACGGCCTTCTTCAAGTTCTTTCTCTCTCGGTGCTCTCAAGGCTAGCCACTCCATCGGTGTTGCCGACGACCAGCCCTGGTAAGCTCGCTGGGCTAGCTCTTGAACTCGGCCCCACCATTCGGCCGAGTTGTCGCTGAGGTCGGACATCGGAGCCTGAAGTAGCTGCAGCCAATCCTGAACTTCCACCGGACTGGTCTCGGGATCCGGCCCCTTCAACGTCGGGAGCGAAGTCACCCCTGGCTTAACCGGCTCCGGCTCCTCCTGCGAGGACTTCTTCTGGAACGCCTTTGTCTGAGCATCCTGCAACTGACGCGCCCCAGTGGCAATGACACTCAACAAGTCGATCTGCGTCGGCTCCCATTGTCCATCACCCTCTCGATCATCTCGCGCCTGTTGCTCCTGACGTCTTGTAGGTCCCGACTCTGGTTCTCCATGCCCTGCCACCCGGCTTCCACTGGGTAGACCAAGATGATCCATTGTGACTCTGCCTCCTTGGGAGCCACCACTGAAAGCCCGATCACCTGGTGGAACGCCACTGAAAGCCCGATCACCTGGAACGTCACTGGAAGCCCGATCACCTGGTGGAACGCCACTGAAAGCCCGATCACCTGGTGGAACGCCACTGAAAGCCCGATCACCTGGAACGCCACTGGAAGCCCACCTGGTGGAACGCCATTGAAAGCCCGATCACCTGGTGGAACGCCATTGAAAGCCCGATCACCACGAGATTCTCCGTGCTGCGAGGCCCGATCTCCATGAGATTCTCCGCGCTGCGAGGCCCGATCTCCATGAGATTCTCCGCGCTGCGAGGCCCGATCTCCATGAGATTCTCCGTGCTGCGGGGCCCGATCTCCATGAGATTCTCCGCGCTGCAAGGCCCGATCTCCATGAGATTCTCCGTGTTGCCAGGCCCGATCTCCATGAGATTCTCCGCGCTGCAAGGCCTGATCTCCATGAGATTCTCCCCGCTGCGAGGCCAGCAACCGCTCTCGCTCTCGCTGAACTTCTTCCAGCTGGGTTCGCAAGGAATTCGTCACTCCTTCATACCGTTGAACATATTCTCGAAGTTGCCGTTGAACTTCCGCTTGCACCTCCGAGGATGAAGTCGAGCTTGGCTCCCGCATCGGTGGATACAAATGTGGAGCCGCCTGCTGATGGGCTCTCATTCTCTGCACCTGCTCCGGAGAAAACAGCCTCCTCTGCGGTGGTGTCGTGGGTCTCCTAGACGTCCTGGTAGATGACATAGCTGCTGAAGCTTGCTGCGGCTGCGTTCTTGTAGCTGTCATACCTGCTGAAGCTTGCTGCGGGATCTGCTGTAGGTAGGGCTGTGTCAACGTGTCTTGATGCTGTAGGCTCGGTCCGTTCACCTGGGTTGCTGTTAAACCCAATTTTTTTAAGACCTTGAAACCCCGCCGATCTTGCCGTCGTCGCCCGCAGAAACTCAGTCAGCCTCGCCACCCACCTTCCAACAGATTGTCCCTCTGCTTGCTCAAACGCGTATTCCATGTGAACTGTTCAATTCTCGCGGCCCAGTGCAGTTGCCCTTCAAAGGGGGCGTGCGTTGCTCGTTGCGGCGTCGCGCTCTCTACTGAGGCAAAGCCGCTCGACCCAGGGGTTGTAGCCATCGCCATTGTCTCAAGCCTCCTGGTCTCCACTTGCTGTATCCCGGTGTGGATCTCCGAGGGGCCCTCCGAGGAGCGTGCCATCCCATCACGGGATGCCCCACGATCCACAGAGGTTTCTCGAGGTCCTACACCGTTCAGCACAACCTGGTCTCCAGTTGCCTGCCTCTGGGCGGCTCTCTCATCCCCGCGCTCCTCTGGCCTTGGTGTTCCCATGGAACCATAAGCTGGTCCGGCTGCTTCTCCTTCCAGGATCGCCCCATTCCCAGCCTGTCTTCGCAGAGTATCCGCCTCTGTAGCTTGGGCGCTCATAACCTGTGGAAGCCCTTGGCTACCGACTCTCCTTCTTCGAAACAGCGTAGCTCTTATGTCTCACAGCCAGGAAAGAATTTAAACACAGGCCATGGCTCGCTCAAGGCACGACTGAATCCTTTTTCCACAACACACAAGCTGCAAGGTCGTGGACATCTGTGCACACCACGCCTTAAGTTGGTTAGCTTATGTCGCTAAGCTGGCTTCTGCCGAGAATCTGTGACAATGGCTTCTGCCGAGAATGCTTAGCAAGGTGGTTTTTGCTGAGAATGGCTTTCGAGCCATTGCCGTCTTCAGCGAACAAAGTTCCCATGACTCCCAGCTCCACTAGCATTAGAACTTTACACGAACGGGGTTCGGGACATCAACACACTGCCACTGGCGCTGCTACCGCCACTGCCACTGCTACTGCCACTGCTACTTCTACTGCTACTGCTACTTCTACTACATCTAGCACCACCAACAACAACAACACTACCACTCCTCCACTACCAGTACCATGAACTTGACTACCACTGCTGCTACTGCTTGTGGCTAATGCCAATTCTATACTGCTGCGCACGGCAAGGCTTCTTGGGCGAAAGGCTGTGGATCGGCCCCTGCTGCAAGGAGTTGACGGAGGAGGCGGGCGTCTCCTGCCCGACGCGTTGCGTAGAGTCGATGCAATGAAGGTTTCAGGGTGCACCATGACGACAACGACGATATGATGAGTGTGTCGATGCTATGATGATGTTCGTGATGATGATGATGATGATGATGAGGAGGAGGAGGAGGAGGATTAAGATGAGGATGTGAATGAGGAAGAGGAAGAGGAGGAGGAGGAGGAGGATGTTGGTGATGATGATGATGATGATGATGATGATGATGATGATGATGATGATGATGATGATGATGATGATGATGATGATGATGATGATGATGATGATGATGATGATGATGATGGAATACGTCGAAAACTACGAAGGGAGGAGGAGGACGATTGCGATAATAGTGTTGATGATGGTGGAGAATAAGAAGACGATGATAACCACAAGGGTGAAGATGACAAGGAAAATCGGTCGATGATGATGACGACGATAAGGCCCGCCGGCGGCGATGCTGATGATGCTGATGATGCTGATGATGATGATGATGATGATGATGATGGCGCTGGCTACGGAGAATAAAACAAGATGGATGTCATCAAAGGCAATCCTTGCTTGGCAGCGAAGTGGATGGGATAGATCACCTGCTTGCAGGGATCAAATTGTGGATTCAGGGTCATGGGGGCATTCTGTGGCTTTCGGATGGGCTTCAGGGTTTAGGGTCGTGGGTCTGAGGGCTGGAAACTTAGCCTTCTGGGTTTGGGTTCAGGGTGCTGGGTTGTTTTGGGTTTGGGGGGTTGTGTACAGGATTTTGGCCTTAAGTTGAAATGGTCGTATCCGGCAATCGTTGTCGGCCGTCATGCTGCTGATGGAAAGAATCCTTCATCAGCTTAACTGCCCCAAAAATATGGGAATTATGGTACAGTCCTTCATGTTGACCCTTGATCAATCAACACATATCAACGTCCTTTCTTGAGGATAGCCTCATCCCTAAAATCCTGCCACCCTAAACCCCTAAAACCCTACAGGAACCCCTCAGGGGCCAAAAGCGTGACCATCCCTACTACGACCCTGATACAGGGAATGTGGTCTTACTCTACATGATTACTATCTAGTTCGTATAGGTAGGGTTTAGGATTTATGCAGAAGTGTGTCCATCAACCAGGCCCTAAACTGTGAAACCTGAGGGAAAGCCGCTACCTCCCCAAGCCCTAGACCCTTCTGCTACACCTCAAAATCCAAAAGCCTAAAGCCGTAAACCTAAACCCCTAAATCCTAAAGCCCTAAAGCCCTCAAGCCCCAACCCCTAAACCCCAAAACCCTCGAGCCCTAAACAGTAAAGCAAAAGCCCTGAAGCCCTGCTACGGTGACTCTTGCTTGGGAACCTAATTCAAAAAAGGTTGGTTTTCCTGTGTTTGATACAGGTGCCAAAAGTTGTTTATATGATTTCTTAAAGGGCTGTATGGGGGTGTTGAGGTCTTTTAAAATGAGTTTTTACTCATGACGACGACGACGACTACTCCTGCCACCAGCACCATGGCCACCACGTCAGCGGTAGCGGCAGCAGCCACCGTTATCAAAAGTTCCCACTCGCAACCGGGAACGGCAAGACTAGTAAGGTTTAGGTGGATTTTAAACATGATGATAGTCATGACACTATGATATGTGAAGCCAGATGCGAAGCCTGCTGATGCCCGGTCCAAAATCAACGGCCCCTGGAGCCTAGTATTTCCGTTCGCGGCTTGAGAACGCCCAGAAGATCCCAAAACCCTAAACCCCAAACCCCAACACCCCAAAACCCCAAAGCGCGAACCCCAAAACCCCAAAGCATAACCCCAAACCCTAAGCCCAGGAAGCTCCCCCAATCCAGCCTCTGCCTTGAATAAGAAGAACACCCTACCACCATCTTCCCGTGGGCTGTTCACTCCACCACCGAAACCAAGCCTGGGCACGACGAGGGGTGATGTTTTTGATTTGGGCCCCCTAGATTGTCAATTTGGAGTCCCCAAGATTGTCAATTTGGCCCCCTAGCCCCCTGGGTTGTCAATTTGCGGGTTTGGGGTCGAAGGGTTTAGAGCGGTTTGGAGCTGAGGGATGAGGGGTGGCAACACGCGTTTCCGGATTTAGGGTGCAGGGCTTTAGGGCTCGGGTTTAGGGTTTAGGGTTTAGGGTTTAGCTTTGCCAGTATCCTCCAACGGCTCAAACATCTCATGGGAAGCCCTGACAAGCACCACGAAGACCTCAAAGGCGTTGCAGCAACCTTAAACCCGAAACCCTAAACACCTAAACCTTGCCTACACCCTAAACCCGAAACCCTAAACCCTAAACCCCAAAAAAGCCCCAAAAAAAGCCCGAAACCCTAAACCAACCGAAGCCCGAAACTCTCAGATACCCCCATGCCATTGCTCCGCAGAGGATCTCAGTGAGCAGGTCCAGCAGCTCTTCCTGTGCCTTCCCCAAAGGATTTCGGGCTATGAGCGTCTGGCTCAGGGCTCCTCAAAAAAGGGATTCCTTTAAAGGGATCTATAGGGTCTTAAAGGGTTCCTTCAAACGGATCTTTAGGGTTCAGGGTTTAGGGCTGCCTTCCCCAAAAATGGTTTTAGAGGCGAATGGCTTAGATTTCTGAGATTTTGAGGTTTGGGCTGAAGCGGACTCTGTGATTCCAGCGTCATGATTCTCGCACCCACGCAGATTTTCGGATGCATACAGCCAGGCCTCAGCGATCAAACAGCTCTGTTGTTCTTGTGATATTCCCAGTAGCGATAACAGAAACAGAAACCGTTGAAGGTCGCCGCCGTCGCAACGGCCAATCGTCTAAGTACGTATAACCCTACTTGATAAGCGTAAGTACAAAGCCTCCTGGCCTCCAGATTACCCTATCTCTTTCCCCTGCTCCTCAAGATCCAAGCCCAGAACTGCGGCAAAATCTCCAAGTTTCCTCAGCTCTGAAGCCTATACGCAATCACCTTATAATAATCTTACAACAACCCATACTTATCCCTATAGCAACCCGATAATCGCCTTCCAGGAAGCATAATGTAGGGGCCTTAATAATTAGAATAGGGTTTTGACGGTTTCCTTATCATAAGTATTGTATACTATACCCCCAAACCCTTTTCCAACTGTTGCGGCCCCTACATTATATGAACTGCAACTCTGGCCCGTGAAACCCAACACCGTGCCGGCCTGCATCTTTTTCCGCCTCAGATGGATGCAGGGTTCAGGGTTGAGGGTTTAGGGCTTGAGGGTGCTGGGTTGAGTGTTTAGGGTTGAGGCTTCAAGGAAGGTTGGCCTGCCCTGCACTACATACACAAGCCTTCCAGGCTCAGAGCGGGGATTTGGGATCTGGGGTTTTGGGCAAGCAACGTAAAGACGCTACCAAAATACTACTTGCGCTCGACTGAAGCTGCCAAGGTCTTCGGACGCATCTGCGGCGGGAATGAGCTCATGCTAACTTCATGCAGGTGTGCTCCTATCGCAAGTAGGTTTAAGGGCATACTTGGAGGATCAGGGGACTTAGCAAGTATGGTTATAGATACCTTAATTGGGGCTATAAGTATTGTTACCTTACTAATAACCCTAGTTACTAGGTCCCATGATCCTCCAAGTGCGGAAGTTTAGATTTTTAACTTAGTCTTGCCTTGCTACCATGGTTCTGACCGGTGGCATGTCCTGTGCTGTTCTAACTTGATGCTCGCTGCTATCATTCCTAAGCCCTAAACTTCAACTTTAAATCCCTAAACTCCTAGACCCTAAAACCCTAAATCCCGAAAGCCCGTATACACGGCCACCTATTTCACAACCATGAGGAGGTGCAAGAGTTATCGGATGTAATATAGGGGCCTTAATAACTAGGGTTCGTTTAAACGGTTTTTCAAAGGGTTCTATATGGGATGTTCAAGGCCTAAGAAAGAGGCCTTAATAATCAATTGGCACAGGGTTTTGGGGCAAATTCTACTACAACTATAATAAGGAGCCCCAAATAGTATTGGTAATTGGTTTAAGCCCCTATGTTAGGCTTTCGAGCTGGGCTGTGGAGGTTCTAACTTGACTGCGGCTCAGAATCCTTCTTTAACCACGGCTTCTGACCAGAACTTCCGATATGAACAACACCTTAAACCCCAAATCCTAAACCCCTAAACCCTAAACCATCCTAAACCTTAACCGTTACACTCTAGGTCGACGTGTTAAGGGCTCGGGCCAGGGGTTGTATGCTCCAGAACGTCCGGACTAAAGCCTTCATCCCTCAAACTCCCAACTCCCAACCCGAAACTTCATCGTCTGCAACTTGAGCCTCTGAATCGGAAAACGCACGTCGGAACAGGCTTACTAGAAGGTCATCATACGGCTGGTTATAGCACTAGTATTAGGGTAAAGGGTTCTGCGCGGTTTACTTGTAATTGTAAGGGACCTCTGCCCCCAAAGCGAACCCGAAGCCCAGTCGCAAGCGCTTGGAGCTGCTGTCGACTGAGGGACAACGTTTCCTTAGAGTGTGCTCGATTCAATACCCTAAACCCTAAACCGCATTCAAGAATGACTCCATATTCGGAGATCCCATTACCCAAAAGCCCAAACCCCAAAACTCTCAGCACTAGATCCCTTCACGCAAAATCGCAAACTCTAACTCCCTGGATCGTTGACTCAAAACCCCAAAACCCTAGTTTGAGCTTAGGTCCAAAATGAGAGATCTAGGGCTTTAGGGTGCTGAAGGTTCAGGTAAGCTTAGGGTTCAGGATTTAGGGCTTTGGCTTGGGGTTGAGGGTTCCCCCAAGGCGAAAAGATTCTAAACACTTAAACCCCGTAAACCTTTATTAAGGTCTTTAAACTATATTAAAGCCCAAAAACGCTATAAAAGCCGGTAACAGGCCCTACAGAACCCTACTCCAAATATTAAGGCGCTCATATTATAGAACCCTTATAGTTTCCAAAATAGTAACCCCTTAACACAATCCCTTGACAGCAACCCCATTCCAACTTTCTTTCGCCTCCGAACTGCAGACCCTAAACCATAAACCCCAGACCCTAAACCCTAAGCCCTAAGGCCCAACCCTAGACCCGAAACCGTTTCTTTCGCCTCCGGGCCCCTGATAGTTCTCCTTTTTTACCCCTTGTAGTATCCCTTACAGTATCCCAATAAAGGAACCGATACCAGGAAGCCTATTCGAACTTGTCTTTCGCATCCGAGCTGCAGGCTGTCCAGCGAAGCAACAGTTGACGCGGAACTCTTTGTCGAGACCGTGCTTTCCTTTCTTAAGGCTTTAGAGCTTTTTAGGGTCTAGGTTTAAGGCCTTTTTTGCTTAGGGGCGTTCAGGGTTTAGATTTTGGGGCCTTTTTGTTGATTAAAGATTGAAGGTTGAAGGTTTACGGCTTGTTTGGTTTAGGGCTTAGGGTTTTTGTGGATGCGCGATTTAGGGTTTAAGGATTTTGGGGCATTCGGTTTTTTGAGTCTGCCACGGGATGAGTACATGATTTTGTAGGGTATGCGTGTGGGGGTCTGCAGGGTGTTGACAGGATGTGGCTGTCTGTAGGGATGTCTACACAGTACCGAAAAGTTTGTTTCTAGGGGGGGCTTGGGGGTTTTTGTCAATCAATCGGGAAAGCATCAATTTGCCGTGCATTTGCTTAAGAACCCAAGCCTGGCGCAGGCTTTGGGCTTAGGGCTTCAGGGCTTCTTAGTTGCTGAGTTCATAAGCCCCCAAAAAAGTGTAGACTTTTAGTTTTATAGTGGGTAGTATTATCCCAAAAGGTGAAAAGTGTATCCACTCAGCTACTAAGGCTTTAGGGCTTTAGAGTGTGGATGTTCAGGGCATGTTTCGGCCTGAGCTTAGGATTCTCTTTTGGGTGTGAGGCCCCCCCCCCAGGCCCAGAAGGATGCCATCAGCCCCAAAATTCCGGAAAAAACCCAACCCTCAACCCCTAAACCCTAAACCCTAAAACCCCCAAACCCTAAGCCTAAAGCCCCGAAAACCCTGAACGCATTGACCCCCGGTGATTTTACGGAGCTTCATGGAAGCCCTGCGTGACTTCACAGCCCCAGTCACCAAGGCCACGAACAGTGATAAAATAAATCCTAGGGTTCCTGCAAAGGGATCTATAAGGGTGCCTTTAAGGGGTTCCTGTAATTAAGGGATCTATAGGGTTTTAGGGTTCGGGTTTAGGGTTTAGGTTGATGATATAAACCTTGCATTACCCTCAGGGCCTTAAACTATGGGAACTATGGAATATTCCTTGTTATGGGCACTGCAGGATCTATATATTATCAACCCAGAGACCCCTAACTCGAAGCCCTAACTCCCGGGGGTTTGTTGGGGTTTGGGGTTTAGGGTGTAGGCTACCCCCAACGTCCGAAACCACTAAATCCTCAACCCAAACCAAACCACTCGAAGCTCAACCCTAAACATACTGTAAGATTGTTGTGAACCAAAGGTTTGGCTCAGAAATTGCAAGGAAGCGGCGGGGCTGAAACATAGGTGCCCCGTAACGGTTTCTGGTCGGCACGAGTCGCAGTATGAGTATAAGGCTTACCATTTAGGGCATGGGCCCAGGTTCACTGTGCTTGTACTGTGCATGGTTCACACATGCCAATGCAGGGGTTTAGGAGCTAGACCCTGGACCCTCAACCTAAAACCAAAAAAACCTAAACCCTAAACCCTAATCCTAAACCCTAGAAGATTGAACTGGAAGATTCGGCTGCTTGGCATTTGCTAAATTAAAACAGGCCCCCCAATATCTCAGGTATACAGCTAATGCTCCCTGCCACCCCAAACCCCCCATCCATGGGTAGAGGACTCCGCATCATGTCAGAAATCTGGACCTCTCCAGACAGTCTCCGGCGTCGAAACTGCGCTGAAACCCTGTTTGAGTCGCACCGTGTCGTATCGCACCGTCGCATCGTATCACATCACGTCACTTCCTATCGCGGTGCACAATTCCTGTTTAGAGGGGACTTAGAGAGGTCATAGATAGGGTTATACACAGGTTGGTTTTGTTGCATGTCATGATGAGCCAAGTAGTTTTATGCCTCTATCTCTCCAGTTGTCCAGTTGTCCTGTCTAATCTAAGGGCCTTCATCATTAGAATAGGGTTTTGGGGCCCATTATACTATCCTTACAGTAAGGAACCCCCAAAATAGTATTGGTAATTATTAAGGCCCCTATATTACAGCACCCCTATAGATCCCCTATAGTAACCCTTATAGGCGCCTTTAAAGGAACCCTATCGTAATTATTTAGGCCCCTATAATATAATGCATCCGTCAAGACTGCCGAGCTTCACTATCCACAGACTTCGCCGGCGCCGTCCGGATCTTTCGGCCGCAGAACTCCATTCTGCTCAAGATCATAGACCTCGGCTTACGGGCTTCCGGGGTGTGTGAGGGTTGCTACGGCATGTTGTGCAGGCTTCTGTGGGTTTTGGGCTTAGGGTTTAGGGTCTAGGGTTTAAACCCTTAACCCAAACCCCCTAAACCCTAAGGTTCAGAGTCTGCGAGTCGGCCTCGGGGGAACAGATCTCAACAAAATCCAAGGCACGTCATGGCTGACTATTGACAACGCTGCTCTCCCTCTGAGCCGCTGTGTCTGCAGTTCATGGGGTTTGAGGGTTAAGGGCTTTAGACCTTGGGGCTTTAGGGCTTCCATGGACTCAGGGCTTCAGGGTTCGCAGTCTGACATAAGTCCACCCGAGCCCGTCATAGAAGAGAACCTTCCTTCAAAGGCTTAACCTACCCTGAGCTTGCAGCTTAGAGGCACCCCCGAACGAAGAAAGCCAACCCCAACCGTAAGGTAAGGGTCTGAATACTTAAATACTGACTCCATGATAATTTCCCCTTACCGTCCCTATCAAATTATACTCTAATGCCCCCAACACCCTCTTCGAATGCCCTAGGCCCTAATCCCTAAATCCTAAACCCTAAACCCTGAACTCAAAAGACTGGCGAGCAACGGAGTCAACAGCTGTGAAGACCTGGCTGAAAGCCAAGACCCTACTGTACATAAAGGGTTATTATTAAGGTAACTATACTTCTAATTACTTATAACCCCAACCAAGGTACTTCTGACCATACTTACTAAGTCCCATGATCCTCCAAGTAGCGGCCAACACCAGCAAAACAAGGTTACAATCCTAAAGTCCTAAAGTCACAAGCCTCAACTCCTGAACCAACCCTAAAAACCCCAAATCCCGAAATCATAAACCCGAAACCCTGAAACTGAATTCAACCCCAAACCCTGGATCCATGAAACGCCCAAAGCTGGGTGCAATGACTCCACCTCAGAGTCACCCAGCTCTACATACGTAATATGGATATATAATATGTAATATGTAACCTACAATCATACAAAATACACAACATGTAATGTGCAATATCCAATATCTAATCTCTGATATCTAATATCTGATAAGCTAGGGCAAGGACTTCCGGTTTTGCAGTTTGTATTGCAGTCAGGGTTTGAGGGTTAAGGGTTTAGGGCTTCGGGAGCTTAGGGCTTCGGGAAGTTCGGGATTTGTTTAGGCTTTGGGGTTTAGGGTTTGGGGCTTAGGGTTTAGGGGACGCGTGGTTCAGGAGTAAGAGTTGCGAATCTGCTTTTGCTCGCCACCGGACACTCGCACGCAGAGGGCGCAAAACAACCTACCCACATCGCATGCACAGTTCTGAAGACACCGTAGCTCTTGGTGGAGTGTCTGGGGCGCTCTGGATTACACTTGCATGACGTCTTCGAAGGAAGAAGAAGGCTCTGAAGCAAGAGCTACAACAGCCACTGTATGCTCAAGCTTCACAACCTTCTCCAGCACAGTCCAGGCAGCACCCTTGGGCATCAGCGCAGTCAGCCAGACTTCCTCTCCCACCACGCCGGCCAAGGAGACGAACAGTCCTAGTTCATGGTTGGGATGGTATTAAAAATGCACACTTTTATTCCTTATTGGGTTTTAGGGTTTAGGGTTTAGGGTTTAGTGCCCATGAAAATGTAAAATGTTACCCAACTATGACAAAGAGTCCATCCCGCGAGGGCCGCACGCGGCTGAAGCGCTTGCTGCTGACGCTGACATATTTTCCCGTCTCCCCCAGGAAGACCCAGCCGTTCTCCTCCACAGAAAAGATGCGTTCAAGAGTTGAAGGGGGCCTCCAGTTCCCTGTTCCGGGCTTGAGGCTCAAGCTTAGGGTTTAGGCCTTCAGGGGTTCAGGGTATAGGGTGTAGTGTTCGCTGGTTTAAGAGCTTAGGCTTTAGAGTTTAGGGCTTTCCAGGTTGAGGCTTTTGGGTATTTCCTGCTCCAGGCTTATTGGACAAAGTTTCGGGCGTCCTCGACAGGGGCGAACTGCCACAAGTCGAAGTGGTGAGTGTCGTTCTCAACCATGATGGAACGGTCGTTCAGGATGGAAGGGAAGTCGTCTGCGGACCGGATTTCTCCGAAAAGGCATCCGGAGCTTTGCGCTTCCGACCCGTTCACGCACAAATTCGCATGGTGGTCCCTGCAACACGGGTCAACACTGCCATACCCGAAGCATCAACACCTCTGCTCACCCTTACATGCTGAGTTCCCGAATCGCATCCGAAGGCCGTGTGAGTGTTCAGTCATATCGCAAGGAAGCAGACACATGAATTCGCAGAGAGCACAGCACTTCGAGAAAAAGGAGCAGGTAACAAAACAAGGCCTGTGCCATCTCCGCGCCACCCATCTCCGCGCCATGTCTATCTCAGGATAGAAATCCTCTGGCTGCAATCGCCAAGGCTGGTGGACGTCGATCGAGAGGGCGTAGTGCCAGCATTGACCTTCCAGGCAGCTGAAAAATTAGGGGGTGCCTTAGTTGGGGGTTCTTATAACAAGGATCTTGCTATTTAGGTGCTATATTCGGGTCCCCTATCACCTTCCAGGCAGCTGAGGGTGCTCCAGATCAACCCAGGAACAGGCACCGCCCTGGCCTGCCACAGTCACGGTCGGGAGTCAGAGAGGTTTCGGGGGATCTTTTCCATGCCTGCCCTGCCCCCTAAACCCTGAACGCCCTAAACCCTATGCCCTATGTCCATGCATGCCTGCAGAGACTGCATGAAGACGGCGTCGATGGCTGTCGCCGGCTTGTCGGGCTGCAAGAGGAGCCCATCGGGCCGCAAACATCGGAGCAGCAACGTGTGGTTTGTTTCTCCAGCCTAGTCAGGCGCTGCAGGGGCCGTAATTATTCGAATAGGGGTTCGGGGTATAGTATAGTATAACGTACCCCCAAACCCTATTCTATTTATTAAGGCCCTTGGGTCTGGCGATTGCGGGCCTTTGATCTAGAGATTAGGGTTGGATCAGGAAATAGAACTAAACGGCGGGCTGTACTACATCATGAGAGGTGCGCTGGGTGCAGATGCAGAGAGAGAGAGAGAGACAGACAGACACAGAGAGTGCGCCCAGCATGAGAGGAAATAGACGCATAATAGGCACATGTGTCTGCACGGATGTATGCATGCGTGTAGCACCAAAAAACGTGCGTATGTCCCATATTAGTTCCATATGCATGCACAGCTATAAGCATGTGTACGTATGTATGTATGTATGTATGTATGTATGTATGTATGAAGGTAGGTAGGTAGGTAGGTAGGTACGTATGTATGCACGCGCATACGTATGCATGTATGTATATATGGAGGTATGGATGTACGGATGTATGGGTGTATAATGTACGGGTGTATGTAGGCATGAGTGCCTGCATGCATGCAGGTATGCATGTATGCATGCATACGACTGTACATTTGTCCATTTCGATGCTTGTGCGCTTGGAAGTTTGTACGGTTGCTTGTTGTTTCTGGGTTGTTTGTATGCAGCTTCATGTACCTCTCAATCTGTTCTTATTCGGACCGCCCTCTTGTGTGTAGCAGTAATATAGGGGCCTTAGTAATTAGAATGGGGTTTTGGGGCCCATTATACTATATTTATAATAAGGAGAGCCTTAAGGCCCCTATAGTACATTCATGGTTGTATGTTCTCTATCCTACACTTGGCTGCTTGTCTTCTGCGCAGGCATGCATGATATCCTCAACCCCAAGCCCCACCCCCAACCCCAGAACCCGAAAGCATCCAACCCTAACCCAAACCCAAAACCCTAAACCCTAAACCCACAAGCCCCGAACCCAATAGAACCCTCATAAGCCCAAGCGAAGCCACGAATCCCCTAAAACGAACAAACGAAAAAAAAACACAAAGCCTGTATACTCCGTGCAAACCAAAGGAAAAAACCACCACATCTGACGAACCTCGACATAAAGCCCCCTAACTGCCTAAATGCATAAACGACCCCCGAAGCAAGAACTAGCTATAAAAACCATGAACACCTTCGACAAACCAACAAAAAGCCTTGAAAATTCAGGGCCCTTTCCTTGTCCGCCAACGCCAGCGGCCCAGTTGAGAGCGTCGCGATGAGCGCGTTCAGTTCACAGTTCGACCCCGGGTTGTCCTGCGGGCCCCAGGGGAGACCTGATCGAGCGCTTCAGCATATAAGGGATTAGGGTTTATAGGGCTTCTAGGGGCTAGGGTTACAGGGTTTAGGGCTTTAGATTTTTTTCGTAAAGCACCGTTTTTCCGTCTGCAGATCCGGAAAGCCCCTGAGGACAGGTGAGGTCGGTATGGAATTAGGGTTTGGGGTTTAGCTGCTTCGTGTTCGTTTTGTTTAAGGGGGGCCTCTCTGCAAGGGCTGCTTTGTTGTCTTTTTAAGGGGGCACTTCTTCAGCGTTTGGTTCTCGCTCCGGGGGGATTGTAGAGAGTTGGCGGACGAGGAAGCGCGAAGAAGATAGTCGACCGCAACACCCAACTTCTGAAATCAGTGTCATCGCTCATGCAAGTGGTGATCCACACCAGTACGTATGGTATTTGCACATTGTCTCTGAGCATTCGACCAATCTTGCATACTATAGGGGCCTTAAACAATTAGAATAGGGTTTGGGGGTAAAAAATACCATAATCGTAATAAGGAACCCCCACAATAGTATTGGCAATTGTTTAGGCGCCCAAAATTTTACGAAATGCAGCCCAAACCCCAAACCCTAAACCCCAGACCGTAAACCCTAAACTCCAAGCCCGTTAAACCCTAAACCCCAAACCCTAAATCCTAAACCCCAAGCCCTAAATCCTGGACCCCAAAACGAAGCCTTAGACCCCTGACTTGGAGGATCATGGGACTTAGTAAGCATGGTTATAAGTACCCTAATTGGGGTTAGAAGTAATAAGTATACATATCTTAATTACAACCCTCGCTACTACGGTTGATGGACAAAATCCTGCATGACCCTAAGGACCCTAAACTCTGGGAATTATGGTATATTCCTTATTATGGGTCATGCAGGATTTTGTCCATCAACCGTATGTCCCATGATCACCCAAGTAGACCGCAAGAAGCAGCCCCGGAGCCTGTTTCTCGCGAGCTTCTCGGGCGCTGGGACCAAAAGCTGTCCTTGGACTAGCCTTTACACCCTAGGCCTTTAAAGGGGTCTATAAGGGTTACTTTAGAACTGAAAGGAGACCGAGGTCTCAAAGGAGTCACCCCCACAGAAAGGCCCTGCCTAAACGCAGACACGACCTAAAACCCAAGACCCCGGGGACCCGGCCTCGAAGGGGCAGCCGTGGCTTTTCACGACTGCACAAACTCGTGTGCCTTCACAGCGGCGNACCCAAGACCCCGGGGACCCGGCCTCGAAGGGGCAGCCGTGGCTTTTCACGACTGCACAAACTCGTGTGCCTTCACAGCGGCGGCGTGTTGGCCTTCAGATCGCACTAACAGATTTACATTGCTTCGAAATCTCCCCCTCCCTGAAAGTCAGGTCAAAGGGGGAGGTAATCATGCGCCACCAGTCAGCCCCTTTCATGGGCTTAGTCAGCACATCGGCCAACTGTCTGGTGGTAGGCACCCAGGCTAATCTACCAAGCGGACGGATATCTTGCCGGACCGCTGCTAGGTCAATCGCTAGCCTACGGTCACATGGGATGCGAGGGATGCCTTCTCTCGTCAGGTGGTCGTAGAGAGAACGACAGTCGCTGAGGAACCTCAATTTGAGGTTCCCACTCGTCTTCCTCTGGAGAGTGCCGCGCAGCAGTGTCTGCAAGAACTTCTCCAACTAGTCCCCGCCTTCTACTGCCATGCAACATGCCATCGTCTCTGCCGCAAAAGTCGAGCGGCACACTCTCTCGCATGCACCACTCTTCCAGTCCAGGATGCTCAAGTGCGACTTTTCTCCACGAAGGATTCCTTCATTGGCTAACGCATAAACACAGCCGAGCTGGGAGGCGATGCGGGAGTTGTTGCGTTTGGTCTTCCTAGGTTTGTTGATGAAGGGTCCTTCCTTGAAGATGCCGTTGTCATTCTCTTCTTTCGTGAGCTGGTAGATGGGGTCGTCCTCGTCCTGTGGCGCGTTCGCCCAGCCGGCATCGTGGTAGCAGAGCAAGACGGCCTTGTCGAGGTCGACGGGATAGAAGGAGATGCCTTCCTTCTTGTGCTCGTAAGCTCTCCTGGCCACCAGGTTCGTGAAGCGAACATCACCCACCGTGGGACACTTCTGCAACTGTTGACACATGGACACGCTGGCCTGGAGATCGGGTCTAGATTGGCCGGCTAGCCACGAGAGTGCTCCAACGAGGCTCCGGTTGTCGGCGAGCTGCTCCTCCGAAGCCATCTCCTCGTCACATTGAGAAGCTCCGACAGCGACCTGGAAGAGTCGGGACTCGACGTAGGATTCCTGGGACACCTTCACAGCTTTCTTGTCAAACTCGATGAAAGAGCCAATATACTCAAAGGCGTCAGTCTCCCAGCCATCGATCGGAAAGGCCTTGGACAGGAGGTCCTTGAGGGTCTTGCAAACCCCTGCCCCTCCGATCAGGAGGACATCGTCCACATGGACCGCGATGTACGCGATCGGTTCTGAGACCGCGTCTCCGTAGATCTTCTTGACAAAGAACACGCATGGGTCGAGGGGACATTGCTCAATGACACAAGTAGTGCCGTCGTCAAGCACGGGCGCGATGGCAGTGACATCTCCTTTGAAACGTTCCCACCAGCCATGTGGCGAGTCAACCAATCCGAAAATTCCCTTCCGGATCCTTAGCAGTTGTGCTGGATGGAGGTTGCCCAGTCCATGTCTGGGCTGCTTCAAATAGAGCTCGCGCTCTAGCGGCCCTCCGTTCAAAAAAGCAGCTGTTATGTCTCCTGCATGAGCTTGCCACCCCTCGGAGAGCCGGGAGGCCAGGATCTGGAGCAAGAGCATCACAGACTGTCGCGACACCGTAGGCGCTGTAGTCTGTAGTCCGTGAGCGATGTCCGGATCCATGTGCCCAGCTATCACAAGCCTCGCTTTATGCTTCCAGGGCAGTCCTGGATCCTTGCGTCGCTTTGCGTAGGCTTTGTCTCGATACGCGAATCGAGACTGAAGGACCCGGTCCCTCTTCTCTTCCATGACACGGAGGCTTTCGTCCACGGACAGAGGCTCTAAAGCTTCGTAGTCGAGGTGCTCCTGATATTGTTTGTGCTCAGCAGCTTTGAAGTTCTCGTGTTGCTCCGGAGGGATGAGGGACCATGGGAGTTCCTTTTCAAGTTGTTTCTCCCGACCACGGGCGGTCTTCGCCCTTTTTAACATCATAACCTCGTCTGGTGGTCCATCTTCTTCTTCATGAAGAGACATGTCCTCAAGGATATCTTCGAGGTCAGGATCGTGATCAGGAAGAGGTGGGGGCATGCCGGGAACTCCTCCGTCTTGAGGCCCCTTGATCCTGTAGCGCTTAGAGACGGGTCCGTAGGCCGGAAGGTGCCGGTTGTCTCGAACTTGGCCTCCACCGTCGGTCTCGAGGTCGGCTTGGTCATCACCAGGGGGTAGTACGGGGTCCTCCTCGCAGTCCTCGCCGTCGAACATGACCTCGTCGGGGTTCATCTCGAGCAGCTTCTCGAGATCTTCCTGGGTGGATTTCAGAGTGAACGACTCCCCGATCTCCTCGCTCGTAGCCCTTCGCACATGTTCCGGTGCCACCAAATGACACCGTCCCCCACGAGATAGCCATAGGTTCGTTCCCTCGTGCCCAATCACGGTTGCTGGGCCCAGCCAGCGCCAGAATTTCTGGTTCTTCGCCTTGCGGTAGAAGTACACGAAGTCGCCCACTTCAAGGTCAGGTCCACTGACCCTGCTGCGCTGGAGTAGCGCCCGGCGGAGTTTAGCATCTGCTTGGCACCGAAAGTATGTCTCCTTGGCCGCGGTTCTCAATGCATGTTCTCGGGCCCGTTGACGGTCATGAGTGATGATATGCTCAAACTGCTCAGGGTCTCGTCCGGAAAGGAGTTCCCCAGGAATTTCAGGATCCTTTCCCCAAACGGCCTGGCTAGGGCTGAAACCGTTCTTCCTCCGCAGTTCGTTCATGGCATTGTTCACCGCGGTGGTGGCGAGGTGGATGTCACCTTCCCCAATGGAGTGGTCGTCCACCATTCTGTCCCATATTTCCTTCCACACACGAATGTGGCGCTCCACCGTGCCCTGTTGCCAATGGGCCTGTCCAGCCGCAGACCTCATCTTGACCCCGTAGAACTCGCTGTAACGCGCAAGCCCTGCTTGGAGACCGGTCTCAAGGTCGACTGCTATGGTTCCCGGAGGACCAAACACATGGCTCCATCCCTCACAGAAGTCTTGTTCCATGGATTGAGTACTATGACCTCGAAGAGGGACGACTACTTGGAAGGATGTTCCGTAGTCAATCATCATCATGAACTCGTGTCTCACACCCCAGGCGTCGTAAGCTGAGAAAGCATCGACTCCGACGACCTGATTGAAATCCAGGAGTGTAGGTGCCGAGGATGGTCTCGCACAATGTCCTCTCTTGTTTCTGGCGCATACTTCGCACCGCAAGCGTTTTGCGGCCGCTACTACTTCTGGTCCTGCTCCGGCCAGTCGAAGGTGTCTCGCCAAGTCCTCATAGCCGACGTGTCCCAAGTTCTGGTGGAGTCGCTTGAGCGAACTTTTCACCTCTGGCTGGATCTGAGGGCCCGGGGCGAAAGAGATGGCCGTGCTCCCGTTGTGAGTCGGTGCTGTCTCTTTTGGCACCTCGTTGACGGCCATGATCGAATCTTCGGGGAGGTCCTTTGCCCTTTTCTCGCGGCCGAGCAGGTAGTCCTGGAGGGTCTTGTGTCCCCATTCATTGGTCACCGGCGGAAGAGAGGTATGGCCGCAGTTGATCTTGACGAGGTGGGTGTCCCCTGCAGTCTCACACTTCACATCTTCAAGGCCCTCGAGAATGGTCTTGAAAGCTGTGTCCCCAAGTACCTCTCCTCCTTCGATTTGGGATTGGAACACCACTTGCCTCCCTTCGCCGATTTGCTCAGAGAGGAGGTCAAAGACTCCCGGCACGCAGTCCTTGACCTTGTGGCTGTGGATCCACACCGTGCCCGGTTTGAGCTCAGTGATCATCTCGAAGGCGTCGTTCCGCACGGTCGAGTCGTTGAGGTTCTCCTCCACATAAGGCTCGGCCGTCAAGAAGTTAAGCTCGCCCAGTTCGAGAGTCTTCTGGTCGCCTCCAATCTCGAAGAGGGCCACTGAGTCCTTCCCACGTCCCACGGGGTAGTCCGGAAGAAGAAAGCTGGCGGTGGCCATAGAAGACCAAGTTGCCAGAGCCACCATGCGCTTGGCATTCTGCCAAAGACGTCTTCGTGTGCTCTTCTTGGGCCTAGCTCCATCAAGACCTTTGCACAGTCTCTGGATCCCCTTCAAAGGAAAACGTAGCGCACGAAGTTGGTCGCATTGCTCGGTGGTGGCTTCGGCAAAACCCCGCGTGGTAAAACAGGTCAAACACCATCGGTCTCCGCTCCATGGTTGGGTGGCGTGCTTGATCTTCGAATCAAAGAAGTACGGCTTCCACTTGGTGTCCACCACGCGTCCTCGTAGAACTTTTCCTCTTGGGTCTCTACGCTCCACGCAACTTTCTCCTCCGACAGATTCGTCGTGGAACCAAAGTCCTCCTCCGACGAAGTCACCGAAGGTCATAGTGATGCTAGGGATGTGGTTGATGTTGTGGTGGTCGCAATGAACGTCCGTGGCCACATTCTTGTTGAGGGCGAAGGAACACCAGCCATACTCATCACCAACTCGGTCACGAACATAAGCATTGATGTAGCTGATGAGGTGCGGTAACTCACCACTGACCTTGCTGAGCCCCGTCATGGAGCCATGTGTCCATAGGCCACCGAGGATGCCCTCCACCTTCACCTCCTTACCTCCGTAGATTTGGCGATGCCTCTGTCGTTGTCGTAGATCAAGTGCCTCCACAAGTTCCACAAAGTCATGGTCGAAGAACTGCTTCTGCTTGAGCTTCTCCTTAGCGAGAGATTCGACCTGGTGTACATGGTCCGTAGAGAAAAGGCACTCCTGATACTCGTCGTAGGCTTCGGAGATACTTGGACCGTCTTCGCGTAGATCTCCTCCTGGGTCTCCGTGGTGAGGGTGAGCTTCGTGGCCTGCTACTCCATGTAGGCCGTCTTCGCGTAGATCTCCTCCTGGGTCTCCGTGGTGAGGGTGAGCTTCGTGGCCTGCTACTCTAGGAAGTCCGTCTTCGCGTAGATCTCCTCCTGGGTCTCCGTGGTGAGGGTGAGCTTCGTGGCCTGCTACTCCATGGACTCTTGAGATACCAGGGTCGTCTTCGCGTAGATCTCCTCCTGGGTCTCCGTGGTGAGGACGAGCTTCATGGTCTGTCACTCCGGGCTCGCCACAAACGTCTCCGTGACCAAGTGCTTCAGGTCCGTCTGGGTCGTCTTCGCGTAGATCTCCTCGTGGGTCTCCGTCTCGGTGAGGATGAGCTTCATGGTCTGTCACTCCGGGCTCGCCACAAACGTCTTCGCGAGGATCTCCTAGCGCATAACCACGAGGCTCCGCGCTCTTGTCGGCTTCAAAGGCTGCAGGAGAACTGTCGCCGACAAACAACTCTCCATAGCCCTTCCCTTTTACTGGTGGTTGTCCTCGCCCGCTCCGGGTGCTCGGGGCAAGCCGTGACGATCCCTGATCACTGCCAGCCGTGTCTCCAAGTGACAGATCTCGTCCAAAACGTCCGGACCCACATCGGTCTGCATCTCTCGCCTCGATCCGGCTTCGCTGCTCATCCGGTAGGGCGGGGTCGCCGATACCCTGCAGTTGCCTTTGCCTTCGCCGCCGTCGAGGGTCTCACTGGAAGGCCCTCCCGGGCCAACAGCTCCCAACTCACTGCCTCGGACTCGTCCGGGATGTAGGGAACCGTCGCATTCAGCTCGGGGTCGTCCTGAGCCACGTAGCGCCGGGGCAGGGTGGATCGCTCCAGGTGGGCCTTGCACCAGTCCGCGTAGTGGATGAGATCCTCCGAGGCCGTCTTGCTGGTGGTCGCTTCGGAGATCGCCCATCGCCGGTAATTCATCGGGGTTTCCGTGTAGAGGTAGCCCTTGTAGCGCCCGAACGTCATGACCAGCTGGTGTCCTCCTCCGGCACTGTCCCTGATCAGGCGCAAGATCGCACCCTTCGTGCTTCCCGCTGGGACCTTCACGTTGAGGTCCTCGGCCATCGTCATGAGCTGCGCCAAAGACATGCTCGAGGCTCCTGGGGGCAGGGCTCCCGTAGTCGTTGAAGTCGCCGAGGCCTCGTGGTCCATGTCGTCCTTGATCATCTCTCGAATTTCGGGTACCGTCCATTTGGGATTCACCCATAAGCCCCGTGCTTGGGCCTCCGCCAGTAACTCGTCCTTGGTGAGCTCCCAGAGCCCCTTCGGACGGGTCGTCACCGGCGCGGTCATCAGGTTCCTCTTCGGGGCCATTTTCGCCGCGCAGAGGTAGAGGGTTGCAGGGACGCATGGGCTTCCTAGCAAAAACGGTTCTCCCGATCCAGAGTGTGGCGTACGAAGGACAAACGGTCACAGACTTCCACAAATCATGTTGTGAAGACAGCTCACGACGATCTTTGCATGAAATCCCCCAAGTGTTGCGAACTTCTCCGAGTATTTCAAGTAGTGCTTGTTTATGATCGGCATGTGGTGTGGACCAAGCGTCTGGCTCAAAGAACGTTCGCCTAGGGATCACATGGACTCGTACCAGAGAGTGAGGGCCTTCCACCCAGAAATCGTTTGTGATATTCGTTCCTTCCCACCAAGCGACAAAAGCATGAGCGCAGAAACTGTCCCCGAGAAACATGTTCAGGGTGGCCTTCCCGATCTTCTTAGGAAAGAAAAGTCTCTGATTTGAGGGTCCGCTTGAAGGAGAGGCTTGAACATGGACATCTGCTGGTACATGGACAGTGCTAGAACCTGGACTCACGCACTCAGCTGCAGCTGCAAACACCGTGTATTGCTGACGCTTCGGGATGATCTGGATCTCTGCGGACTTCCACTCAGCTTGAGCGGTGTCGCTGCCACAAAACAGCTCAGGACGCACCGAGAGGGCAGGGTGTCCTGTCTCGGTAACATCAAGCTTGAGGCCTTCGACCCCAACATTGCGAAAATCCGCCTGATTCTTGGCCACGTCGAGGATCATTCCAAGTTCTCCGAGAACAGTCCTGCTGAGGAGGAGCGGGACATCTCCATTGACCACACAGACACGGATCTTCACCAAGGAGTTCCCCAAGCCAAAAGAGACCACCACGGCGTAGGCCGACTCGAAAACCTTGGAGGCCCCAAAACGAAAAGCGTCTCGGGCATTGTAGATCTCGGGCTCGAACCCGGCTTTCTTCGCAGCGACAAAGTAGGCGTCCATCCACGGGGCCCCAGCCACAGTCTTAGAGCACGCTGTATCTGTAATGGCTTGAAAGCTGCCTGCTTTGTCCTGCTCAATATCCCATGTGACGTGCACCACATGGCACGGGAAGTTGTCCCGCGGGCCGCTTGGCTTGGGCGGGGCGCCACCATTGCCACCCGTTGCTGGTGGCTTGTTCGGCGATCCTGTACCGCCGGTGCCTTCGCGAGTGCGCCCTTGGTTAAGGGGACACTCCGGATCCTTGTGCCAATGGCCGCGTCGTTTGCAGCCCGCACAAAAGCTGCGAGCTTTCACAAGTCGCAGCTTCTCCGCCGCGACCTTCTTGATGGCTTCTGGGTCGGATCCTCTCATCTTGGAAGTCTCACGGTACTTCTGCTTGGCCGTCTCGTGGGTCATAAACGTCTCGTAGAGCTCCTCAGCGACATCTTCGGGGACGGCTTCGTCCTCGCCCAGGCCGAGCTCGTCGGGGTCCTCGTCGCCCTCCGTGTCAGCCACGTTCGCTGTGTTGAGGGTCCGCTTCCACCAGCCTCCTCCGCGATTGCCTCGCCCGGCGGGGTTGTTCTCCCATGGCTTGCGCAAAGCCCTGTCCTGGACTATTGCAGCACGCTGCAACATCTTCAAGTCATTGACATTCCCGACGCTCGCGAGCAGATTCAGCTCAGATGCCTCGTCCAGGCCCATACGGTCCACGAAAACCCACGCGCAGGCAATATCTGGTAGCCGACATCCACATTCAAGTAGCCTGGCATATGCACGGTCAAACTCTCCGCCGTAGTCCCTAATGCTCTGGGAGGGTTTCTTCTTCAGACGCCTGAAGAACTCGGAAAGGCTCCTCCCCACCTGCGTCACTTGCACATCCAAGTAACGATCCTTCACCCATTGGGTGAAGTAGTCCATGCCGCCGGAGGCGCCAAGGCGGTCGACTTCCAGTCTTTCCGCTTCCACCCAAGCGGCTCCGCTCAAGTGCTGATACAAAACCAGGGCCTGCTTGTCCTTGGTGACCTTAGTCATCCGCTGCCAGGCCAGTACCTGGCGTAAGTACGACCTCGCCGAACTCCCGAGTTCATCGCCGTCACCTTCTCCACTGAAGCTTGGCACAATCATCTTCTCAGAGGGGCCCCGCCCTCCATCCGATGGACGATCGTCCCGTGGGGGAGGTCGACGGTCGCTGCCATCTTCACTTCCATGGTGAGGGTGTTCGTCACCGTCACCGCCAGGGTCACGCCAGGGATCTCCGCGATCTTGTCCCTGGGTTTCCGCCGAGGTACTCGTCCAAGAATCGCCCCAGCTGCTGCGTCTCGTCCAAGAGGAGGGGTAATTACCCCATGCCGCCTCTTGCCAGCGATCTTCCCGATTCTTGGGCTCTTGCCAGCGATCTTCTCGATTCTTGGAGCGCCATATCCACTCACCTCCGTAGTCGCTCCAATCCCATCCTTGGCGTTCAGCTTGTTGCCCTTGTTCGTTGCGTTCATCACGGCCGTCTCCTGCGGTCTTCGGCTCGCTGCCGGTCCCCTGGGCCGCAGCAGAGAGGCCGTCATGCCAAACACCGCCACCGTAGAAGCTGGTCGCCGCCATCGCTCAGAAGGCCGACGAAAGACACCGAGTAACCTAAAGAAGAAAAAACACACCCCAAAGGAACCCCTGAGCGCACAGCGCTCCGCTACCAATTTAGAACTGAAAGGAGACCGAGGTCTCAAAGGAGTCACCCCCCCAGAAAGGCCCTGCCTAAACGCAGACACGACCTAAAACCCAAGACCCCGGGGACCCGGCCTCGAAGGGGCAGCCGTGGCTTTTCACGACTGCACAAACTCGTGTGCCTTCACAGCGGCGNACCCAAGACCCCGGGGACCCGGCCTCGAAGGGGCAGCCGTGGCTTTTCACGACTGCACAAACTCGTGTGCCTTCACAGCGGCGGCGTGTTGGCCTTCAGATCGCACTAACAGATTTACAGTTACTATAAGGGACCCTTAAGGGTACTATATTGCAAATGTAGGGGCCTGAAACTCTTAGAATAGGATCTTGGGGTATATTTATGGTAAAAGTATACAGGGGCTAGAAGGGAATAATGTTAATAATTACCTGGGCGTCCATATTACTTGACGGATCATTGGGTTCAAGGCTAGCCTTCTTGAAGTTATCGAACTTACAACCCTGCTGATGACCTACCTAGGTCCCACGATCTTTCAAATACCTAGGTCTTACTAAAACCTTTGTAAACCCATAACACCCCGTAGTTTTCCTGTTCAAGAGTTTCCGCCTAGTGTCTTTCGAGGGCCGCAGATCCAGAGCAAAGGCCAGCAGCGAGCTTCCACCGATGTCGAAGTTACCCTGATCGGCTTGGGTTTTGGGACTTGCGGGCTTTCCGGTGTGAGGTTTAGGGTTTCGATTAGTACCCATGCGCACCTCTGCGTGGATGCCCACTGCATCAGAGTTTCAGCATGCGGCATCGGGAAATAGGCAAAAAATGCTCAATCCCCTTGAAAGGAGAGATCTGCAAATTTCCGTTTTGGGTACTCCGTTTCATGCGCAAAACCAGCAGGAAAACAACTGCAATGAGATCTGCGGCAGGCAGCTTGCGGGCTTCCAAGCATAACCGGGACCCTATAAAACCTTCCTTTTTACGGTTCCCTATTATGATTTCTTTGTATAAGTCCTTGAAATCGTAGGTTTGCACGAACAACTTCAACTGTACTCCAGGCCACCGGAGAAGCAGTAATTCCTGGACACGCTGCGATGCGTTTTTTTGCTGTGGCAGGAGCTAGCGCAGGAAGGCGCGGACTGTTGCAACTGAAACACGAATTATGCTGCACATGCGTGCTCTTTGCAGCCCAATCAACAGGATCATTGCGACAAGCAGTCCACTTCTCATCGCGGATGGTTTAGGATAAAAGGTTTTTTTTGTTTTTTTTTTTGAGGGCCCTTTTCCTCCCTGCTACAGTAGGGTTCAGGATTTAGCAGGAGGAGTGTAGAGCTTTGGGTTTGGGACCATAACATAAGGTGATAAACAAGACCACAGCGAGCAGTGATCTAGAAACAAGCAGAAGGACTTGCATCTGGATGACGCACTACATACAGCAACCAAATATAGGGCCTGGAGTTAGTTATAAAGAGTATTCCTTACGGCCTTACGGCTCCGTAGTTCCATTACATAACAGTAGGCCCCAAACCCCATTCTGAATATTAAGGCCGTGATATCAGATCCTTTTTCCCCCGAGCCTTTGAAGCATAGTCCTCGCTGGCACGATAGTTCCTGAGGTGCGCACTTCAGATACCCAGAAAGCCACTGAACAGCTCCCTCAGTCTCGCGACCAAGCCCTCACATCCGAAACACCAAGATCCTGAACAAAAACCCGCTCAAACCGAAGCCTCAGCCGCTGGCATGCATAACTGCAAGAGCCCTCTGAGACCATAAAAACGCATTAAGCCTGAACCCCTCAGCCCCTGAACGCCGGAAGCCCTAAACCCCACAACTGCTGAGCTTCGTCGTGGTGCTCCGAAACCCTAAACTTCCCCAAACCCTGAACCCCACAACTGCTGCTAGGGCTTAGGGTTCAGGGCTTATAGGGGTTTTAACGGCTTAGGCTTAGGGTTTCGTGCTTTTTCTGTCGGAGCTTCGTGGTGCTCCGGAACTCCAGGCTTGTAAGCAGGTCGCTGGGCAGAGCCATGCACATCTGCACTGGCAAACTTCGCTCCGCTGCAGCTGAGTCCATGGCCTGCAACCACCGCCTCAAGGGCCGGTGAAAATGGGGCTTAGGGTTTCGGGTTTAGGGTTTGTGTGTGTGTGTGTCTGTGTGTCTGTGTGTCTGTGTGTCTGTGTGTCTGTGTGTCTGTGTGTCTGTGTGTCTGTGTGTCTGTGTGTCTGTGTGTCTGTGTGTCTGTGTGTCTGTGTG
>BGNK01003202.1:60507-78992 GCA_003297005.1 Symbiodinium sp. clade A Y106 | reverse complement strand
CATGGATTTCATGCACTGTATGCATTTAGGGTGGATGCAGTTTTTCTTCGCCAGTGCTTTACTTTTGCTTATGGAAGACTGTTTGGAAGGCACTGATGTGGAAAAGCTCCGGCAAATCCAGCAGTACATCTATCATTTCCAAAAGGAGACGAACAGCAGATACCGCTTGAAGCAGAAGCTCCTGAAAATGACCATGGTGAAACCCAAAAAGGGCTTTCCTAANCAGCAGATACCGCTTGAAGCAGAAGCTCCTGAAAATGACCATGGTGAAACCCAAAAAGGGCTTTCCTAAATTGCGAGGACGTGCTGCAGACATCCACAGCCTTGCCGGTGCGATTGAAAACTTCTTCGCCCATCACATGGATGAAGCAGATGCAAACCATGGTCGCATCAAATTGGTGCTGAGCCTGAACAGGGAACTGTCAGACTTGCTAGAAGAGTATGGCCCAAGATACGGCTTCANTTCGCCCATCACATGGATGAAGCAGATGCAAACCATGGTCGCATCAAATTGGTGCTGAGCCTGAACAGGGAACTGTCAGACTTGCTAGAAGAGTATGGCCCAAGATACGGCTTCACAGCTCTTCCTGACCAGCAGGCGAAGCGAGCCTACAGCATCGGGCTAGAAATGGCTCAAGTGCACGTGCACTTGCAATCTCTTTACGAAGAGGAAGGTCGTAAGCTTTTCAACATCACGACCAAGACACATTTTGTGNAGAAATGGCTCAAGTGCACGTGCACTTGCAATCTCTTTACGAAGAGGAAGGTCGTAAGCTTTTCAACATCACGACCAAGACACATTTTGTGTTACACAGTCTGCACCTCAGTGCTTTCATACATCCTCACCTTGTGTGGTGTTATAAAGGAGAGGCCACAATGCACAGGCTTCAGACTCTGTGGAAATCTTGCCTTCCCGGTGTGAAACACNGTTATAAAGGAGAGGCCACAATGCACAGGCTTCAGACTCTGTGGAAATCTTGCCTTCCCGGTGTGAAACACTGGCAAGTTGCCAAAAAGGCAGCTTTGAAAGAAAGGCATTTGCTGTGGATGCGGTGCAATAAAGCCTGACCCCCTCGCAGAGCATGACGTGCACGGTGCAAAAAAGCAGTCTGCTGGTGCACAAAAGCCCCCACACACAGTTNCCCTCGCAGAGCATGACGTGCACGGTGCAAAAAAGCAGTCTGCTGGTGCACAAAAGCCCCCACACACAGTTTTGCATGTGGCCCCAGACCAAAACATGAACCCACACAAAAGTAATCTCGGGTCAACACACCACAGGAATTTACTGCACCATGCAACTTCTAACTACAACATTCTGTGAAGCACAAAACATTTATCACACATGTAATCGCAGGTAAAACTCACTTCGATGTAACACGATTTCTATTGTGCAGATACAGAAAAGCATAGCTTTCTCACATGTAAAATCGCATGCAAATCAACTTGGCACGCAAAAAGCCGCACGAAAAACACCCACTGTGACAAGATTTACCTATGCATGGTTTCTGCTGTGTCCTGTTTTCCTTGTGCAATCCTTATGCTTTGTTTGTGTTGTTTCGTGATTTTCCTGTGCATTCCCTATGTAAACTTGTGCTGTTTGGCCGTTCTGGTGTTTTTTACTTTAGGGCAAAATTTAGGTAATTTGTAGCCCAAATTTTTAAGTTAGGGTAAATCCAGCCATTTCGTAAAAACAGGGAATCTGGAGACTCAGGGTAGGCATGCGACAACGACTTGGATAGACTTCCTTTGCTCCTTTGACCCTACTCCCTGATTAACATAGAACCTTGAGCCTCAAGCGGGGCCAGGTCCCCAATATGTCGGCCGGCGAGCGCATGGTGAAATCCGAGCAAGAGGCCTCGGCAGTATAGTATTGAGTATACTATTACCGGTCCTTGTTTTCGGACGAAATAGGTGGCGGGCCAGGGGTTTCGTGTCTGGGTTTAGTAGGGAAAGTAGTAGGGGGAGAGTGAGTCCTCCCCCTTACCATTCGCTGATTGCCAGCAAGTATACTTGTCCTAGGTAGTACCAGGTACTAGGCGTAAGCGAGAAAATAGGTGGCGGGCCAGGGGTTTCGGGTCTGGGTTTAGTAGGGAAAGTATAAGGAGGAGAGTGAGTCCTCCCCCTGCCATCCGCTGATTTCCTGAGAGTACTCTTGTTAAAACGTAGTACCATGGTACTAGTACCAACCCTTATATTCGGACCATTACTAGCAGTGCTGGGACTGGAAGCATTGGCATCGGCGTAGACGAGGAAATAGGTGGCGGGCCAGGGGTTTCGGGTCTGGGTTTAGTAGGGAAAGTATTAGGGGGAGAGTGAGTCCTCCCCCTGCCATCCGCTGATTTCCTGAGAGTACTCTTGTTAACAGGTAGTACCATGGTACTAGTACCAACCATTACTAGCAGTGCTGGGACTGGAAGCATTGGCATCGGCGTAGACGAGGAAATAGGCGAAATAGGTGGCGGGCCAGGGGTTTCGGGTCTGGGTTTAGTAGGGAAAGTATTAGGGGGAGAGTGAGTCCTCCCCATGCCATCCGCTGATTTCCTGTGAGTACGCTTGTCAAAGGTAGTACCATGGTACTAGTACCAGTCCCTGTATTCGGGGACTGGAAGCATTGGCATCGGCGTATACGAGGAAATAGGTGGCGGGCGAGGGGTTTCGGGTCTGGGTTTAGCAGGGAAAGTATTAGGGGGAGAGTGAGTCCTCCCCCTGCCATCCACGGATTTCCTGTGAGTACTCTTGTTATAGGTAGTACCATGGTACTAGTACCGGTCCTTGTATTCGGACCATTACTTGCAGTGCTGGGACTGGAAGCATTGGCATCGGCGTAGACAAGGAAATAGGTGGCGGGCCAGGGGTTTCGGGTCTGGGTTTAGTAGGGAAAGTATAAGGGGGAGAGTGAGTCCTCCCCCTGCCATCCGCTGATTTCCAGCAAGTATAGTTGTCCTAGGTAGTACCGGGTACTAGGTGTAAGCGAGGAAATAGGTGGCGGGCCAGGGGTTTCGGGTCTGGGTTTAGTAGGGAACAGTATTAGGGGGAGCGTGAGTCCTCCCCATGCCATCCGCTTATTTCCTGCGAGTATAGTAGTTCTAGGTACTGCTACTGCATGTGTCTATATATGTATATGTACCCACACTTTGAAATCTTTGCAGGTCGGAGCGATTCTGGCAGCCTCGCAAGTCCGGAAGCCGTGGGAGTGTTTGCAGTGGTCATTGCGTGAGTTGTCCGAAAGCGATGCTGAGCTGAAACGCTTATTGCGACTCGGCAGTACCTGCTTCAAATTCTCGTGGGTGTCGGAGGGTTGTAGACGAAGTCATGAGGCTGGTGTTGCATGTGTGGAAGTTGTCCTTCCAGGAATGAGCTCTCCGTTTCAGGCTACGAAGACTTGTACAGATGCCTCTCCAAGACAGACAGACGCCCTTACTTGGAGGTGTCCCTCGCAGAGCTGTCAGGGCTGATCAACTACTCTCTGCAGCACCGGCAAGCCGCTTCGTATCGTCCCGGGAGTTGTCTAGCAGAGGAGGAGAAAAGGTCTTGGGTGCCATCTGATGCAGTAGACTTTCTGCGCAGCTGTGCGGAGCCTTCGTGGATGGACGTGTTGCCACAGTACGGGTGGCGAGACGTAGTCGGAGACTGCACGGAGAATGCACCACAGCCTTCGGAGACTCAGCTGGCTATCTTGCGACTGCTGGGGCTGTTGCAGTCAGGGAGTGCATGCGATGCTGGAGTGCCTGCCGGATCTAGCGAGCTAGAACAACCGAAGGCTGCCATCAAGAGGGAGCTTTCCTTAGACAGGCCCCCAGCACCGCGAGCGAAACGATTGCTCAGCATGGCTGAACTTGAGCAGCATCTCTTGAAAGGCTACAGCAACAGACCTTTCACATCGGATTTGAGTGACTTGGGACAGGTCCTGCATGGCCTGGTGGCTGNCGGAGGCAGCTCCGAGACTGGGGTGAGCACGTGGGCATCTTGCAGGCTGGATCGGAACAGCACGATGGGTCACTGAGTTTGCAGATGCATGCCTCGACCCTTTTATGCATACTCCACTCACCACAACACTGGAGTCTTCTGGTGCTTCATAGGCCACGAAGGGGTCGGACAGAGGCCTGCATTTACGATAGCCGAGTCGACAAGGTCTGCCAGGATTCTGCACATGCTTTCTTGGTGTCTCTGCAGGGGCGAGGTTGGATGCCGGAGGAGTCACTCTCGCCAGTCACTGCAACTTGCTCAAAGCAAACCGACTCGTGGAGTTCTGGGCATCGATTGGTCCTCACAGCAGACATGGTCTTGGAACACGTTTGCAAGCATGACAGCCTTCCTCGGCATCTCGACGGTCCCACAGATGCTGACATACACAGTCTCGTTGCAGGAGTTGCTGCTCGCAGGGAGCCTGCAGCAGGCCGTTCTCTTCCTTCCACCAAGAGACCCAGGGTGGGACCCAGCCAGCAGGGCGTGCAGCAGACTCCGCTCACCGGGCACGGTGAGGAGGAGCAGACTCCAGCGCCCAGCGGACACGGTGAGGAGGAGCCCAGGACACCGGTGCGCTCCAAGAAAAGGACTGCTGAGCATCTGGCCCGATCTGGCTCCTCGTGTCTGACCCCTCCGGTGAGCCGCCACGTGGCCAGAGCTCCCCGTCGCAAGGATGCCAAGGATGCCCAGGCCAGATCGGCCTCCAAGCCTGTTAAACTCACGAAGGCAGCTCTCAAGGATCAGCGAAGGGAAGCCATCGCGGCCGTGGAGGCCGTCGGGATCACGCACACCACCTTTCAGCGCAGGCATGTGGAAGAGGGCACCCCCGCGCTCAAGGACCACTGGCACATCTTCCTCGAGGGTGTGTCGGATCCCACCAAGGTGGTTGTGTGCAGCACCTGCGAGCCTCTGCTCCAAAAGATACATGAGCCCAAGCCGCGAGCGGCCCAACTGGTGCCTGTGACTGCAGCGGAGCCAGCCGCAGCGCCGGTGCAGGCTGCACAGGTGCACAAGCCTGGCCGTCCCAAGAAAGGCGAGCAGCGCTGGTCCCTCGCGGTCGTCATGAAGAATAATCGCTCAGACGTCTACGAGCAGACGCTCGAGTCTCTAGGCAAAAGCGCGGCATGGAAGTGCCGCGCTTGTAATGTTGTCATCAAATTCGGCACACAAACGTGCAAGGCCAAGGTTGACAGCCATGAGGCTTGTCCAAGACACCAGAAAGGGCTGCGTCGGCTTGGCCTTATCACAGACAAGGAGGGCGTGACTGCTGACCAAGGCGCAGCAGCAGCACCATCAGCACCAGTCCCGGATGCCAGCGAGGCTCCGAGACCCTGTGCTGGAGTCTCTTCCACGGAGCCGTCACTTCCATTGCACAGCCTCCACACGAGCGCTCTCCTCTATGTGGAGATGGGCCAGCCGCATACCATCTACAGCGAGCACGAGGCAGACCCCTTCAAGCCCGCCATCTTCAAACTGGAGAACTATGGTGTTTCTGTCAGGAGTCAGACGTGTGAGGGAAGTGCCGGCCGTGGTGGCCTGGCGCGCCGGTCCTGCGCGAACCTTTGCAAGTCCAAGTCTTTCAGGGAGTGCCTCGCTGCGAAGGCCTACCTCATTGACACTGTGACGTACACCTGGAAGAAGTTCTATGCCACCCCGGTCCAGCAAGAGGAGTTCAAGCAAGAGCTCCTTCAGCGCGACTACGTGCAACAGGGCTTGGCCGGCAAGGATCTCCAGCATGTGCTCACCCTGTCCAGCATGGACCTTGCCAAGAAGTTAGCCTGCAAAGTGAATTGCATGCCCTCCTGGCGTGTCTCGGGCAGTCTGAATCGCTTCCTGAAGCACTGGATGGTCCAGCCTCAGGTTTACAACAGCGGGGAGGCAGAGGCACTGGCACACACGGCGCTGTGCGGCCAGGTTGCGGGCGCCATTGCCAACGGTTCCGTGCGTCAGACAGACATTCAGTTAGGTGCCAAGGTTGCCAGCGGTGCCCTAAGGGCGGACGCACTGGTGGAAGGGTTAACCACATCCTTCCTCATGGGGCTGAAGGCGAAGCTCGGCAAGAGACAGACGTCATCCCAGTACTGCGACTACACTGTCCTGGCGGAGTCTTTAGTCACGCTGGGAAAAAACGAAGAGGTGCAGAACCTCCTCAAGACCTTCAAGGTCAACCCGCGTCCCTTGCAGCGACTCCGGCTCGACCCCAATCGCAGTCCTCAGGCCTTTACGGCACTGAGCATCCCGGGCCAGGTGCAGAAGTGTTTCAAGTATGCCTCCACGCATCTCCAAGCTGCAGGACACCGCCTGCATCTCATGATAGACGAAACAACGTGGTCTTCATCGTGGGAACAGATTGCGGCGATTTGCAGCAGATCCCATCCCGAGGCCATGGACATCGCATGGATCGGGGGAGTCTTTGATGCGGATGGTGACAAGGACCTCAGCGTGTTAAGTCCCCTCCAATGGCAGGAGAGGAAACCCAGCAAGAAGGATTTGGCGAGACTCGGGCTGCATGCTGTCGTGCAAAGGTGTGACGACAATCGCTGGCAATTCGACCTCTGTGCAATGCCTGTCGGCCGCGGCACCTCCTCGGATACAGTGCTCGAGCTAGCAGCTCGCATCTTGCAAGAGATGACAGACGCCAACGCCGGGCTCTGTCCAACGGGATGTGCGTATGACGGAGGGTCGGCCAATGGTCAGACGCCCCCCGAGGTCATGAAAAACTTGCCGTTCTTCTCATCCTGTAAGATCGTTACTCCAGAGTTGAAGTTTTGGCCCTATGGCTACTTGTCACATGGCGGTCATGCACTCGTCTCCTTCAATGGTGCCTTCCATTGGTTGAAAAGGTTTAGCTTGCAATTCCTCAGCGGCTGTCGCAAAGTTTGCCTCGGTGCTCTTTGGGTCGACATCTCCGTGGAGCTGGAGGCTGGACTCCCAGAGCACGTGTACACAGCCGTTGACCCTCAGAGTGACAAGGCCGCAGCAATGCTGCTCAGCCCCCCGTTCGTGGGGTCGGGTTGGATGTCGTTGGGGACGCACCTCATGTCGCTGCTGGCTGGCTTGTTTGTCTCCTGCACAACAGGATCCATTGGATACAGCAAGACGGAGATGGCGCTCAACTCATGCTCAGCCCTGTATCTGCTGGTTTTGATCACCATGGGAAATCAGCAGCGCTTCAAGCAGCATTGGCGCCAGCACTCCCTGGCAGACGTGACTGTACGGAATGGTTGTGCTCTGGCACACTTCAGTGCCATGTCCTGCATGTCAACCTACGAACCCAAGTTCTTGCAGGAAATCGGTATAGAACGACACTTCGGACATCTGAAGGCGCCCTTTCGTGGGTCGCCATCTTTCAAAGATTACCTTTACGGGAATCTCGCATGGAATTGCAAGCAGACCAAGCGTCTCTCCACGCTACAGCCCGAGGACTTCCTGGAGATGAACTCCACTCGTGCACGTGATGCTCTGAGCATGGACGAGATGAAGACAGCCAGCAAGCAAGCCTGTGCATCAGCAGTGCAGCTGTACTCTTGGATCTCAGAAGATCAGGCGCCTTGTGACGTCTACGACAGCCTGCGGACTTGGTGGCCCAGGCATGCGACGACCTTCTTCCACTCCATACATGAAGACAACGACGAGGATCTGGATCCTGACATCCAGGAGATCCTGGACTCTGGCCTAGTGGAGGCCCAGAGAACAGCAGATGCGGATCTGCTGCACGCGGTGGAGGATCGAGCCAAGATCCTCGGAGAGCTGGCGGATTCCGAGTCCAAGGACGCTGGGGGCCCTACAGACCACAATGAGCAGGAGACCGAACTGCACGATGCCACAGGGGAGGCCTCCGCGAAGCAGACATCCCGCCAATTGGAGACATCAGAGCCTCAGAATGCTGCTGCCAGAACTCTCCCGTCCCTTCTCCAGCAGTGCGTGGACCTATCACCCGCCTTCCAGACGGATCAGCTTGAAGGGCAAGGCCGTGCAGCCTTGCTTAAGCGTGTGGCCAAGATGGCGGGGCCGATCGAGGCATTCGTGAAGCAGGCTAGATTGGAGGAGAAGTTGCTTTCGCCCCGTATGCTCGGTGTTGCTTCCAAGCCTTTGACGGCGTGGAACCAGTGCCAACACGAGTTGGCTATGGCCAACCGTGCTGCTGGCGCGCGACTGGCGAGAGCTCAGCAGTGGCAAGCAGTGCAAAGAGGTCTGGTCGATGAGACCATGGCGGCAAACCCAAAGCGCACCGCCGATGACAAGGGCTTCGAGGTGGTGGCGGAATACCGTCCACACCGGGATGACAGCAACAGCCAGGTCATAGCCTTCCTGCCTGCAGGCACTGAGGATAACCGTGAGCTGGCAGTGGGTCTTGTCTTGAGTTGCTTCCGTGGGAGCATCGTCCGAAAGCAAGGCGATTCCGAGGGCAAAGTTCGCACCTCCAAGGCCTTCCCCATGCTGCTCCCAGCTACAGCTACGAAGCTTCTTCACGTAGCTCTCCTGGTTTTCTGCCCTGAACACAACGAGTACATCACATCCTGTGCCGAGGTGAGCTTTGCACTGGATCCTTGTCGTGTGTATGGCCAGCTGAGCGTGCAGACTGAGAAAGCCTCGCCCACGAGGCTGCATCTGCGATTGACAGAGGCGGCCACTGGGGCGCTTGCAGTGCTGCGGAGCATAAAGCTACCATCCTCGCCCCCCGAGCCAGGCAGTACTGCACCCGTATCTGCAGCATCCAGTGTGCCAGAAGCGGCGCCTGCAGTGCTAGAGTTTACCGACAGATCCTTCTACAAAGCAGCCATGCCGAGCAACGTGGAGGCTTTCTTCCGGGGATTGATCAAGGACTTTGCAGCGAAGGGCACGCCACTCGTGGACGATGGCGGCATGATCAGTTTGGAAAGGGGCCACAAGGAAAAGTGGGACAATTTGGTGCGACGAATCCCCGCGATCTTCTTCATCGACTTCCAGAACCTCCAGGGCTATAGATTCAGCCAAGCGGTGCACAACCAGTGCATGAGATGCCTGCCAGAGAAAGGCTCCTCAGACTGAATGTCTACACGAGCCGATGCTCTCAGACTGTCTCTCTCTCTCACTCTCTCTTTCTCTGGTTTCAGGGCTTATGGTGTGAATTTTTTCAGGGTGGAGGGTCTAGGGGCTTTTGGGGCTTCGGGTTTAGGGTCTGAGAGCTGTCGTGCAAAGGTGCGCCAGCCCTGGCTGAGCTGAAGCTTCTGTTCAAAAAAGTCGCGAAGCACACGCCTGCCGTAGTGCAGGTCAGCAATCCGGATGCATGAACTCAATCAAAATCGTGTTTCATGTCAAGTCTAGAGTCTAGACCCTCGAATAGATAAAAAAAGTGCAGCTCATGGGCTTCGCGGCCCCACACGCATCCCGGATGGCCGTTTCACCGTAGTTTTAGCTCACAAGAAAGACCAGTTGACACTGCATGGGGTATTGCAGGAAGCAAAACAATCGACGTTTGAATGTCTTTCTTTTTCGCCAGCGACCCTCTCTGCATTGCCCCCTCCTCTTCTGGCCCAAACCCCCTCTTCCGGGCTGGAAACCCAGACTTGGGCCACTTCTAGCAAGACTAAAAAGCCTATCCCTCAGCACCTGCATCCGTTAGAGTGGTCTGACCCCCCCCCCCCNCCCCCCAAACCACTCTCACGGAAATAGGCAGCCACCCATTACTGGGGTCCCCCCACCCCCCCCCCCTTAGGGGGGGGGTATACACCCCCAGGGAGGGGTGAAAACGTACCTGCGGGGCCAATCGCCTCTGGCGTTGTTGAGTGCCGGTCCGGAGACGGCTCCTTGAAGTGCTTGGAAGACGCAGAGCGTCGTCGCCTCGCGGGCATCTGGCTGGGGTTTGCCAAAGCAGTCGCGTGCGACAGTGGCCTCAAGGAATCTCTGGAAACTGCTAGTGACGCTTCCCTGTTGCCCTTGTTCTTGGATAGGGCTCCCGCCACGCTTAAGCGCCATTTAGGCGGCTGGCGGCTCTGGATAAGGTTCTGTGCTTCGCAGGGTTGGCGCGCAGGCTCGCCCTCCCTCTCCCAAGTTCTTGACTTCATGGTCAGCTTGATTGAGGGCTGCAAGTCCAACCGCGGGCGAGGCCGACGGCGCTCANTGTGCTTCGCAGGGTTGGCGCGCAGGCTCGCCCTCCCTCTCCCAAGTTCTTGACTTCATGGTCAGCTTGATTGAGGGCTGCAAGTCCAACCGCGGGCGAGGCCGACGGCGCTCAGCGGTTTCATGCCTCAGTGGCATGTCATTCGCCGCTTTCAAGTTCCAGTTAGGGGTTTTGTTAGATAGGCTTGCATCTCCCTTGATCCGAGCTTGGAAGGATCATGGCAAGTGGACATTACCGGCTGTCAAAGAAGCTGTTCCCTTTTCTCTGCGCTGGTGCAACGATTTGAGCATGCGTGTGTGTCAAGCACTGTCCATCCCGACGACCAGCTGCTCCTGGCTTGCTTCTTACTGATGTGTTGGGGCGGTCTTCGCTTCTCCGATGCACAACGTCTCGACCTGCGCTCAGTGGTGTGTTGTGAGGAAGCTATTAGANTTGGGGCGGTCTTCGCTTCTCCGATGCACAACGTCTCGACCTGCGCTCAGTGGTGTGTTGTGAGGAAGCTATTAGAGGACGATGTTGGCGAACGAAATCCAGCCCCCGCGGGATGTGCTCGGGATTTCTTCGCCGTGGTTGCTTGGCTCGTGACTGGGGCGGTATTTTCTTCAACCTCATCTCTTCTCTCCGGACAAAGTATCCAAGAAGGGATCATCTTCTCGCGGTCAAGGGACGTCCCATGATGTACACTCAGTGCCTGGCACATTTGCGTCGGTGTCTTGTTGTATTCGGCGGGCTAGCCGTGGGAGTCGCAAGCGCAAAACACGTGTTGGGTGCAGAGGACACAATGGAAGAGCAACCCTTGGCATCGAGCTGCAGAAAGTGAAGACCCCTGTCTAAAGGCACATTAGGAACCCAATGCTTGTCGGCAGCGTCGAGGACCTTCCGCTGGCAACGAAGCTGAGGCTCAATGTCGTCCCTGCCGTAGCGCAGGACGCATTCGCTGACACCAGGGGCCGGGCAGCGGTGGTGGCCCTGCGCACCTCGGTCTGACTCAGGCAAGTTTAGCTGAAGACCCCAGCTGAGAATGGTGGTCTTGGGGCTATGCAAGGTAAACACAGCAGCTGAAGAGTGGCTTTCCCCTCCCGTACCTCAGGAGGCTCTTTCGCCTGTTGTTGCTACAAACGCGGGCGTTTCCCTTGATGTCGATTCAGAAGCTCCTACCGTGTCGGAGAGCGAGTCCGATGCTGAATCTGCATTCTCTAGTGACAGTGATGCAGATTCCGTGGCTTCCAGAGACTCTCTAGATGGTGCTGCCGCCGTCGAGCAGTGTTTTTCTGGGCCCTGGCTGCTGAACATCCGCTCTGGCGTNTCTAGTGACAGTGATGCAGATTCCGTGGCTTCCAGAGACTCTCTAGATGGTGCTGCCGCCGTCGAGCAGTGTTTTTCTGGGCCCTGGCTGCTGAACATCCGCTCTGGCGTATTTCACAAGTCCATTCGCAGTGTGACGGAGAACTCTCACATGCTTGCGTGCCGTCCTCAGACGGAGCTGCATGATGGCTATGAGCTCCGGAACAGCAACCCCCGCTTTGAGGGATTCAGTGCATGTCGCCACCTCCTCGTCGTAGAAGACATACGTGCTCGGCGTGCCGTAGAACAGTGCGGCGAAGGGTGTAAGGCCGGCCAGCTCGGGTCGGTCCGCAAATGCTGACAGCATGCTCTGTCGGGATATGTGGTCATAGGCCCTTACTCCGTCGACGCTCGAGCAGCTGCATGCAGTCCTCGTCGTCCAATAGCACGCGCAGGTGCTCGCTGGTGCAGCCGGACGGGACGGGGGCAGCTCCCTTACGTGCTCAGCGCACGTTGGCAAGGAGTGTCTCCGGGCACAGTTCAACGGGGGCCGCAGGGTGGGTCCGGAGTCGTGGTTCGACCGGGTTTTTGGGCTCAGGCGGCCGTCGTGAGGGGTCGCGGAGCGCGTCCAGCGTTTCATGGGTCGTTTCGGCAATTGGCCAAGGCTCGCGCCAGCGAGTCGCCAACGCGGTTGTGCCCGACGGTGCACGTGCATCCTTGCACGGATGGACGGGCATGCTGGCCGTAGCGCGCGCTAGCCTACTCGCTCCTTGAGTTGCCATTGACGGGAGCTGACGAATGTGACGGCACGGAGCCACCCCAGCTGGCGGGCGCGCGTGACGCCGAAGCAGTGCGTCTGCCGTTTCCCCGCCCTGTGACATTCGCCCCTTTGGTGCACGGGCGGCGTGATGGATGTCCCACTTCAACCATACAATTATTACGACTTTTTTTAAACTTGTTACGATTATTCGAATTTCTAGTACAACAACAACTACTACGATTATTATTATTACTACTACAATTACTACTACTACTACTACTACTACTACTACTACTACTACTACTACTACTACTACTAGGACAATAAGTTTGGTCGCTGCAAAGTGCATGATACGAAAATGTGTCTGAAAAGCGGCGTTTCTTCAGGCTCGGTTCGTCCGTTTTGTTCGCGATTATTACGTTCAGAAAACCCGCGAGCCATCGATGCTGGGACAGCTGAATGTTTAGCAGCGGCGCGTTGGTTTTCATGCCGCCACGTCTCGGACAAGATTTTTTGTCATTGTCGGCAGTTTGCGGCCACCAACTCGTAAAGGCACAGTCCAACTAATATCTTGCAACACCTATGTCCACAGCTCATGATTGTGCTGAGGCCGTGCTAAACATTAAGCACCCGTCACATGTGCAAAGGTGGACGACGGTCGACACGTGTCATGCCTTCATATACCGGCGTTCACCATGCCAGAATTGAAACATGCTCTATGCCATCTGCACAAAGGCAAATCAGCTTCGTTGAAGGTGATGCACACAGTCTTGTCCAAACTGGTACATGGACGGTTGCAGCCGATTTTAGACCAAGAGCCATCTGTGGAGCAAATGGGTTTTCGACCCCGGTTCTGGCGTGGACGCAAAGCTTTGGACCAAAAAAACAAATCCACCATCAAAGCTTATTCATTCCGAGCATTGCGAGAGCAAGGAGTTCCCTGTGATGATACCGCTTCGCGAAGGATATTGTCCCCACAACAAACTGCGGCTGTCGCTGACAGCCGCGAATGCGGAGTGAAGCTAGGTGGCGTCATCAGCCCGATATTGTTTAATGCTGGGCTAGAACACGCAATCAGGTTGTGGAAGGCGCGTGGCGCGACCATGGCATCAAGTTTGGTGGCGCCACCCATTTGATCCAAATTCGTTTTGCTGACGATTTAATGCTGTATGCCATGCTGGAGTCATTGAAGGTGGAGTTGGCATTGGTTAGTTGGTTTATCGTTGAATGCAGCAAAAACTCGCATCTTCACATCTGTCGCTTCACAAGAGACCCCACCCCCTTCACCGAGATATGATCCCAGTGACAACGAAGCACATATGTACCTTAGACGGAAAGGACGCGGGGACCTTCAACGTCGGTCAGAAACAGAGCTGGCCCGTCGCATCATTTTTATAGCCATATTTTGGAAATGTGCATTTTCCCACCACATATCATAACAGGAGAGCCCGCCTCGCCGGTCCGTTTGCCGTTTTTCGCTCGATGTCTTGGTTCCCGAGCTTGCAAACCGATGCAGCCCCTCTGCCGACGCAAACGTGCGCATGCTTGCCGGGCACAAGGCCACCTGCCCCCTTTACCGTTGCAGCCCAGCGCGCTGTTGCCGCCTGTTTGCTGGAGCTGCCGCCCGCTGCTTTGCGTGGTCCCTCGCTGACACGGGCTGGGGACCAGCGCCCGCCCCGGCTGCACCCCCTGTTGCTACCGTAGCGTCCGATGCAGCGTAGGAGCGCTCGACACGGACACTTTCTGGCAGGCGCGCAAATACATGTTCGAAACGAGAGTGTTAACATGGCAAGCGAAGCAGGCATAATGGCGCAACTATCGCGACATTCCCGATCTTCGACAGGATAAAATCAATTATATATTTTTAATGAATTTGCATTGAATTTGCAGCTTTGCAATTTCGTGTGATGTCGTTTTTCGTCCATGGGCTCAAGTATGACATGCCACAATGTGGCCACAACATGCAAGGCAGTGTGTGTTGGCAGTGACCGACACTTAGAATCAATCGGCGATTCACACTGTTTCATTCCCATTTATTGCATGCTGGGGTGCGGTTATTTTCTATCCTGACATCACCTGCTGTTAGCACCCTTATGTTACTTGCCAGCAAGCTTTTGATGATGTTGACATGCCGTCCGTATGGGGTTGGGAGATGTTGGGGGGTAGGATACATAGGACCACACGACATGGGCGATGACGCCACGACATCCATGGAGTCGCTTCTCCCACCCAGTGGCTTGTCCTGCACTTTGTGGTAACGGAGTGCGACGACATCGGCATGGATCGGGGTGGCCTTGGATAGTTACAGAGCTCTGTATACCTCGTTTCATTCATGAAGTGAGGTTGGTGCAGGAAAATTTGTCTGCACGAGCTGTATGTTGTTTGTGTTGCGGTGACCGCCGCGAGGTGAAGCACTGAAACAACTGGTGCTACTTGGGGCCTTTGCAGCTTGGCACTGACGTTGTAGTTGCGATATGGCTGTGCACCTGACGCATTTGACACCGGGCCGAGTGAGGCGGACGAAGCAACCGTGGCTGAGGCGGTTGAGGCATGCGAATGGCATGGGACTTTCCTGGAACATGAGAACTTGGCCACGACATGCAGACTAGGAAGCAAGTGCAAAAATAGTTTACTTCAATTGCCTTCGTTCATAACCTCATGATCGCAAGAAGCACCAGCATGGGCACAGAACCTTCTACTGACCTTGCCTGGTATTGTCCGAAAAATTCGCAAGTCTATGTGTTTCGGTGTTCGTTCGTACGCGGTGTTATGCCATGGCGCACCACTCTGCAACATGGTTTGAGCCCGTTTTGTTGAATTGTTTTTTGTGCCTTGTTCAGTTCTGGGGTGTGCTTTGTGGACCCGTTGAATACTAACTGTGCAGTACACTATCAGCTACAGGGTTTTGCATTTCGATGGGGTTTTGCGTGGTGATTCCAGGCCGTGGACATCCAACCCAACACAGCCGCTTGCTTGATCTTGCTTGCGTTTCGTGCCCGCGGCTCCCGATGTGCCATACAGTAGTCGAGTGCATGCTTTGCCATGAAAAGGGGATTTCCGAAAATAGGGGACCCTAATTTAGACCTAAAAGAGTAAGATCCCTTTAAATGGCCATATAAGGACCCCAAAATACTGATCCTACTCAAGCTGAGATGGTGTTCCACTTTAACCTGACGAACATCTCCAACATGACGGGTGAAGAACAGAGTAGGATTGAAGCGGCTTTGCATAGATTGCAATGACCTCCTCCNCAATGACCTCCTCCCGACAATGTAAGCCGTTACCAAGGGGACCCGCTGAGCGTGATGCAAGCGTGCACTTGGAATGTCAGGGGCAAACGGATACAAGACGTGTCTGATTGGATGTCTTTGGAGTACACGCCTGAAATCATCACTTTACAAGAAGCTGGCGGGGTTCACCTGTTGTTTGAGCTGCTCGTTCCCTCAAGGAGTCAGAGCGATGAGATGCAGGAACTGGCTTTCGGGCTAGATTCGGACATGCATGAGTACAGAGTTTTTGTTGGCAGCACGGATGCACATCTCTCACAGGTGATTGCTATTGACACGGATNAGATTCGGACATGCATGAGTACAGAGTTTTTGTTGGCAGCACGGATGCACATCTCTCACAGGTGATTGCTATTGACACGGATGTTATCGAACACGTGAAGTTTTCCTTCATTGGCAAGAGAGTTGTTGGGGTGTGCTTCCAGAATGCCAGAAACAAGCGTTATTCGCTGGTTCTTTCAGTTCATTTCCCTCATTCGGGTACTAGTGAGATTGTCTTCCAAGAAGCGGTCGATGAGTTTATGTCCATTATTCAACGGTATTCACAGTATGACATCTTAGCGTGCGGGGACTGGAATTGCGAACCTGGGAGCAGCCGGTATGATACACTTGCTGTTCCTATGACCTTGCAAGGCGGTCGATTCTGCTCTCCCATGTGTCCCACCAGATTTGGCATCAAGAGCAGCTCTACTCTCGATTATTTCTTCATTGCTGGGGCCTGGGTCACAGAATCGAATCACATGTTGCAATTCATGGACGCAGAGTATATGACAGTGGTCAAGCATTCAGCCGAAGAGCTTCAGTCGGATCATGCTTGTGTGATGTTTGATTTCGCACTGGAGCCTTCATCCTTCCTTAAATGTTCGTACACCCGTTCTCGTGCTTCCATAAGGCAGCATTCTAAATGTGGTCGTTGGAAAATTTCCACTTACAAGCTGGTGAGTGCTTGGCCTGATTGTTCATCGTTTCGGACCATGTCGAGTCAAAGACAGTGGGTCATTCTATCTGGTATGGCCGCCATGTCTTCCTACCGAGCTCCAACTAGACGGTATCGGGATTCGGCTACACTCAAAGCCTTGTGCGCACGGCGGCGGCTGAGCCGTGATACTGCTGAGCGCACTGCCCTTACNATGGCCGCCATGTCTTCCTACCGAGCTCCAACTAGACGGTATCGGGATTCGGCTACACTCAAAGCCTTGTGCGCACGGCGGCGGCTGAGCCGTGATACTGCTGAGCGCACTGCCCTTACCCGTCAGATTCTTGCATTGAGGCAGCTTGAAAGGGATGCGTGGCACAGAGACCTGATTACGATAGCTGCGAATAAGGATCACGAGGCCTCCAAGTTTCTCAAACACAACCGGTCTAATGAGAAGGGTCACCGCTTTGATGAGGCATTTCGGGCTTTCTTTGGGAGGCACCAATTCACCAAAGNATGGCCGCCATGTCTTCCTACCGAGCTCCAACTAGACGGTATCGGGATTCGGCTACACTCAAAGCCTTGTGCGCACGGCGGCGGCTGAGCCGTGATACTGCTGAGCGCACTGCCCTTACTCGTCAGATTCTTGCATTGAGGCAGCTTGAAAGGGATGCGTGGCACAGAGACCTGATTACGAAAGCTGCGAATAAGGATCACGAGGCCTCCAAGTTTCTCAAACACAACCGGTCTAATGAGAAGGGTCACCGCTTTGATGAGGCATTTCGGGCTTTCTNAGCTGCGAATAAGGATCACGAGGCCTCCAAGTTTCTCAAACACAACCGGTCTAATGAGAAGGGTCACCGCTTTGATGAGGCATTTCGGGCTTTCTTTGGGAGGCACCAATTCACCAAAGCCGTTCAAGATTTCTTCGTCAGTCGATTTCAAGCGCAAATGGTTGCACCGTCGCAGCTACTGGGTTCTGGTCGGGATGTTGGCGATTTGCCGATGGCAAACGCTTTTTCTATTGACGAAGTCCGTGCCGGGATACTCCGAATGAAGCTCAACAAATGCTCAGGTGCATCTGGTATGTCGGTTGAGTTTCTTCGTGCACTGCTTCACCGCGAAGATGGGCTCCAACTCATTGCTGATCATTTAAACNCCGGGATACTCCGAATGAAGCTCAACAAATGCTCAGGTGCATCTGGTATGTCGGTTGAGTTTCTTCGTGCACTGCTTCACCGCGAAGATGGGCTCCAACTCATTGCTGATCATTTAAACCACCGTGCTTCTCCAAGGCACCTCGTTGCCGGAGCATCGCATCGCCGTGTTGACACTACTGCCTAAACTTCGTGATGTGTGTGAACCAAAAGATCTTCGACCTATTGCGCTAATGGAGTGCACTCACAAGCTTTACATGTCGCTCCTTGTAGGGCGTATTCAGGCAACATGGCCCATTCCACATTTTCAACAAGGTGGACTCNCAAGGTGGACTCCCAGGTACACAGCTCATCGACGCCTTATTCATGTTCACCAATCGTCTTCAACGTGATGCTTTGCAACTTTCACATTCGATTTGGGTTTCTGCTGACATTGAGGCTGCATTTGACTCTGTGAATTGGGACAAACTAAGAACAACCATGTTTTCATTATCATCCTCACAGGTTCATCCGGAACTGCACCGTCTCCTATACGAGATTTCTTCGCACGGCTTGTTGATGGAATTTCAAGGTCTTCTTACTGGCATGGTGCCGGGGAAAGGCATTCTTCAGGGAGGCAGTCACAGTGCGCAGGTATTCGCCATTCTCGTTGAACATATCTTTCGGGATCTTCATACCAGATGGGAACAGGAATTTCCGGGAGAAGTCGGGGCATGGGCGTTCATTGATGACTGCATCTTCGTCTTNGGAACAGGAATTTCCGGGAGAAGTCGGGGCATGGGCGTTCATTGATGACTGCATCTTCGTCTTCAGCAGTTGGAAGGTGGCGGAGCGAGTCGTGCCGTGGATTATTGAAGCCTTTGCGGATTATGGCCTACGTTGGAACTTGTCCGAAACTACTGTCATGTCTACGTCTGATATGCTTCGTTCGGGTCTAGGTTCCCTGTCCTTAAATCATGCCTTGCGCGAGTGCACGTGGTCGCAGACAGTTCGTTATCTTGGGATCTCCCTG
>BGNK01003202.1:19130-60357 GCA_003297005.1 Symbiodinium sp. clade A Y106 | reverse complement strand
TATTTTATGTCAGACCTTGAAGCTTTACATACCTGACTGGTTGTCGAGTTCCCAGGCTGGTGGCCTTAATAGACTCAGAAGGCGAGCTATTCGTGAAATTCTTAGACTTCGCAAACCTGCGTCGTTGTGGACTGTGGCATGGCTCCATCGCAAACATGGGTACTTCGGTCATTTACTGCGAAGACAAACTGAACACTTGGCTCGGCAAGAACTCCTTTGCCCTTTACATCAACAGCGACCGGGCCGAGCTGGCACTTGTCAAAGGTGGGTCTTGCGTATGTGCCAGAAATTCTTTGACAGTCCTACCTTGAACATCGAAGCTCTCTCCAATTTGTATGTTGACAAAGAACAATGGTTGTCTTTCTTTCCNTTGCGTATGTGCCAGAAATTCTTTGACAGTCCTACCTTGAACATCGAAGCTCTCTCCAATTTGTATGTTGACAAAGAACAATGGTTGTCTTTCTTTCCGCTAGTCTTACAGGAACATGGTCTGCAAATTTCGGAACATCACAGTTTTCATTACGATACGTGGCTGCGGTGGCGGGACCCTTTCCTTGCTACCACTTCCTGGTTTCGCGCGGTTTTGTTCGACTATGCTCCTGATGANGGTCTGCAAATTTCGGAACATCACAGTTTTCATTACGATACGTGGCTGCGGTGGCGGGACCCTTTCCTTGCTACCACTTCCTGGTTTCGCGCGGTTTTGTTCGACTATGCTCCTGATGACTCGTGGACATTTAAGTGGTTATGTGAGACGTCTGGATGGCTTGAGTTGACCTTCTGCGGAACAGTGCATTCGGTCCTGGAGCAGTTTATTCCACGTCTTCTCATGCTACATGGGGACTTATTCGTGGTACAACTGCTATGTCCAGCTACTGTCGTTGCACTACATGGTTCGCTCATCCAATCGAGTATACACATACACAACTTGCAACGCCTGCCTCAACTCACCTTGGAGGGCATCCGGGATGATTGGGCACTGCATGTGACCTCCTTGTAGTTTGGTGGTTCTGATTCTCGCATTTCATTTTAGATAAGCGTGCATGGCGAAATCGCTGTGTTCCGCGTCGNATGATTGGGCACTGCATGTGACCTCCTTGTAGTTTGGTGGTTCTGATTCTCGCATTTCATTTTAGATAAGCGTGCATGGCGAAATCGCTGTGTTCCGCGTCGCGGCTGACAGGAGACTGGAGTCCGTGTGAGAGAGAGAGAGGATTATTCATAGTCGTGTTCGCCTTAAAATAAGTGTTAATGCTGGTATTAAAACTGGCATGATCTTGAATATTCAACAAATTACCAATGTCAGTATTAGTCTTGGTGATAGCATGACTGTTAACATCATAAGGGTATTAGTATCCGTAGGAGCATCCATTCTTATGTAAATATTGCTGTTAGTATAAATATTGTGATTAGTGTTAGTAATAGTGTTAGCGTTACTACTAATATTAATCTGATGATTTCTATATTACTCTTGATGACAAGAAAATACTAACAGATGAATACATCAATGAGTTAATGTATTTGTATTTTAATATGGTGGTATGTATATTTATGTACATTACTGTAGTATATGCAGGATAAGCATATACCCATATACCAATGTAACAATATACTACTTGTTAATGTATGAACATACTATACTAATTTGCTAATATACGAATATACGAATACTGTAATATGCAAGTATGCCGACGTGACAAAGTAGTGTACTAATATGCCAACATACTGGTATACTTATAAATCATTAGACAATACACGAATATAGTGCATATACTAGTATACTAATGTACGAATATATTGGTATGTTAATATACTAATGTACTAATACACCAATGTACTAGTGTACTCATGCACCAGTTGTATTAAATATACTAATATACAAGTATACAAATATGTTACTGCTCGAATACATTAATCTATTGATATACTAATCTGTTAATATACGAAACTATCAATATACTAACATATCAAAACTAATTCTAATATTGAGACTAATACTAGCGCTTCTGCGAATATTATTGAGACTAATACTAGCGCTTCTGCGAATATTAACTGATGTTACACCCAGCATGAAGACTGATGCTATTACTAGCAGTGGTACTAGTACTGACATTGACACTGGCACGAACACTAACACTAACACGAACATGAGCACTAACACTAGTTTATATTTACTAGTATTGATATGTATACTTACAGTAAACACTAATACAAATACTGATACTAATCCTCATCCTAATATCAATACTACCACAAATCTATTAACTCATGTGCCGCGCGTCTGGTGCATGCGTCCTCAGTACATGGCATATCAAAAGTACATGTTGTATATCTACTGTAAAAGTTTTACTTTACAGATTATCGTCGTGTGTGGTGTGTTTAGATACAATATCTCAGCCGAGTCACCTGCCAAGAGTACACTGTCACAAGGGCATGGTCTGTCAACGGGGGGGGATGAGCATATTATCTATATATATATTTGTATGTACAACTATATGTGGAATAACCCTATGATATCATGATTATCAGGTTATCATCCCGACGCACGAAGCCCTACCAGCCCCACATCTGACAGCCAGAAGCAGGCTGAAAGCCGCTGCCCAGAGCCCAATAAACCCTGTAATATTTGAAGCCAAAACCCAGACCTATCTAATCCATAGTTCTTCTTCAGTCGAAAAAGACAGCCCTTTAACATGTTCTAACTGAAGACCGAAGAAGGTTTTAACAGCCCCCTCTTAAGACTCTTAAGTTCTTTTTCGATCGAGAAGAAGCATTTTAACATTTCTAACCCCAAGCCCAGCAGGGGATGCTGGGCACAACAGGAACCTCAAACAACCGGTAACTTAGACACTACAGGGAAGGATGCTGTTGTACAGACCCCTCAGGTCAGAAGCCAAATATTCTTCACGAGGTCCCGGAACAGCTGACAGCCGCGGCTGTGGCTGCGGCGGCCGTGCCGCAGCCGTCCGCTCCAGCATCGGAGGTTCTGCACACATCCGAGGCAAGGTCAGGATTCATTCCATCAGGTGTGTCATACGTGTCCTGTAAGGACTTATACGGGCACGTCTAACTACATGTAATATTTGTTCTGTAAGGGTTCTTTAAGGCCTCTATAAGGTCTTACTAGGAGCTCTATGAAGGTTGGATTGCAGCTTTAGGAAACTCGAGAGTTTGTAGTTACATTCATGTTTGAAGGTCTAGTGCTACATAGTTGTTCAATAATCAGTACCTGAGCTTTAATGTGACAGCTTAATTGTTACGCAGCAAGTTCGCGTCGGACTTGAGATCTAAAGTCCAGGAGTCAGAATTCAAGGTCTCGTTTAGAGCTTACAAGACTGTTAGTGTGGGGTTTGGGGCTCAGGTTCCAGGTTGCGCGGTAGGTTTAGGACTGAAGTGAAGATTTTCCAGTTGAGGTCTCGTTGTTCAGGGTCTCGGGTATACAGTTTAGGTTTTGGGATGTGGGTGCAGGAGTAGGCTGTAGAACTTAAACTGACTATGTGGAGCCTTGCCTGCCTTGTGCGAATGTGAGTGTCAAAGCTGGCCCCTAGTATAGGGTGCTTTATCGTTTCAACCATGTCCGGCGGTATATTCTCTTCTAATGACATAGAAACTAGGACGGGGTTTCGGTCCAGAGTTCAGCTCTTCAAGTTCAGGATCTGGAGTTGATTCTGAACAGCGAATGATGATGATCATCTGCAACTAACTACAAGCCTGTCTCGGGTTTTGCTGACGAGGAATTAGTGGGAACACGTCTTCTGCTACGTGTTGCGGGAGTCGGGTACCAGTGGCAAGCCTTGAATCCAACCACTGCGCTTGAGAAAATTCAAGCGTGTACGGCTTGCGTCTGCTCGCAAGCCTTTCGGTATGGGCCAAACTGACATATAGTGGGACTTTCATTCTGACGGATTTTATGTGTTGGGTCTCTGTAGTGAAGCTTCGACTTCTTTGGGCTTGGGTAGTGAAGGAACGAGCACGTGCAATGCTGGACGGTAGGAATGCGGGGCCTGTGTCAAGACCCTTGTGAAAACACATCAAGAGTTATCCGAGCGAAGTACTTGTGGTAGAATTAGCCAAAGCTTTGTTCCCATGAGATCCACCCCCCAAAGTTTGTCTGACTACGAGGCAGAGGCTCCGGTGTCCAGAGACTCGTGGTTTCAAGAGTCGAGATCGTTCCTTTCGTAGTCAAGTGGAGAGCTTGAAACTGTTAAGGCTCCCACATCTGGTCTTCAGAGGTCTAGTGTGAGCTTCTTCGATACTTGTTTTTGCTTGTTGACTACCGTTCCTCATGAACTAAGCTTGGCCATCGCATTTTTGTTAGTAGAATGCCATCTAGTCCCAAAGGTTAGCCATCAGTTCCTTCGAAAGTTCGCGGTCCACAGAAAATATCGGCACAGGTTGGCGATCTCAACGATGCCGCAGCAGCTGGACATGCCGAAGCGGCAGCTTCCACTGCTGTGATGGAGACAGTCATCTCCCAGGCAAGTCTGGGAATGAGTATCGCATTGCGTGATACAGCCACTGAGACACTGAGAGAACTTGAACGTGTTTGGTGTTCATACTTGGTCATATAAGAAGGGAGACAGAAAACTACGAGGAGTCCACGGGTGACCAGGTTACGAATGCAGTTGTCACTTTATAGCGATTGCTAGGAAGGAACGCCCAAGAGTACGAGTTGAAGATGCCTTTGCAGTAGCCTTAGAGGCTTTAACTCGAAGTTTGCAGGCAGCTGGAGCGTAGATCTGTAACTTGCTTGAACCTTCCCTCAACTTGGCCCGGGAGGATGTCGACATCTCCACCCGGGAACTGTTGATCACTGCGGCAGAGTCTGCGCCACCCGCCTTGGCAATATGCACCATTGCAGTGGCCATGGCCAGTGTATCGTCTTTGCGAGCCTCAGGCCAAACCTCTTGCCGTACCTGAGCGCGGCTTGGCCAGTACAGTACAAGGGCTGCTGACAAGACGTTGCATGGACACTGTTGATTAAGATTCGCTCTGCAGCACAGGTGCAGGAGCTACTGAACTGGCGCCTGCTTTCACGATGCACCAGCAACCACGAGGCCTGCAGTTTACTGCCTTCCTCCGCTTGCTTCGTTGGCCTCTGCTTGAAGATTTTTGCATGTGTTGCTACCAGGCCTTGATAGCGCACGTGGCCGAGATGGGCAGCATGCGCAGGCTCGGAAGGGTCCTGGCACATTTCACATTGAATTGCACCCACCGAGTGAATCCGCCCTGTCGACACCATCTCTTTGCAAGCTGCATGCAGGCATAGCATGATTCACCGGAGCGGCAAGCACCCACTTTCTTTTCAAGAAGAGAGTGACGGATGAAGCATGTCTGTGCAGGCCAGAGACAATGGTGGCTTTTATGGCAAAAGACGTCGAGATCAGAAACAACCCGGATACACCCCTCGCAGCAGCCTTTGCGGGGGATGCTGCGCAGCAGAAACTCTACCAGTGCCTCCTGACTTGTTGAGCATGATTCGCAACGAGCAGTCAGTCTTTCTGGCCGGGCATTTTTGGTCGGACACACCAACTTTAACGCACTTTGCTTCATTCTGAGGTTGGCGGTGGTGCGCGGCCCTGGCGTACGACAGCGAAAGCAAAACTACTTTCCCCGAAAGCCACATTCACCGGATCGTCGGCCGAAACTTGAGGTGCTTGCTGCTGCACAGTAGGAGCGAGGATGAGGACATCGCTGATCGTGCAGGCATTGCGCTTTGGAAATGCGCTGTTGAGGGCCTGCCTTTTGTACGATCATACGTTGTCGAGGCAACTCTGACCCGGCTGTCAGAAATAATCTTATCGTCGACCCATTCACTCGAGAGAAGGTGGTGCATACATCGGCTTGTGAAGTCCTTGGAGACGCTGAGCGTGCAGCAGTGCCAGCAACTCCTGGCCCTTCTCGTACGAATTCTGCGCGAGAATCCCTACGCCGGCAGATTTTGGGTACTTTGGGGCTTACAGAACCTCTGGGAGAAGCTTTGGCAGGTTGGTGACGATCCTAGGAGAACCTACGAAAGAGAGTACCGCCTGCTTCGGAGTATGGCGAGGACCGAAGATCCAGAGCTCCAAACGGGGCTGCAGTTTGTGGAGGTTACCCCAAATCCCCCCGCGAGTGAGTGGCCACGGTGGGAGAAGGACCGGCGGAAGTGGCAGTGGCTCCGACAACAGTGGAGAGATTGAATATGATCAGTGGATCTCCCTTGGCGGAGCTGCTTCTGCCGAGTGCGAAAGCCAGAACACAGATGTGTTGTCCAGTCGGTCCACTTTCTGTTCAACGTTGCTGCGGTGGCCTCACCGACCCGGTGCAGGAGTTACCCCATGTGCGACAACCCGAATGGGGTAGGCTGGTGCATCAAGCGGCTTGTGGCAGCATTGCGCTCGCGGAACAAGTTTCAGTGCCAGAAGTTGACGCCTTTTCTGGCACACTGCCGATGGACAATCACTCGCCAAAAAGCCAGTGTTTCGGGACTGAAGATGCTTTGGCCTACTGACGGCACCATTATGAACAGCAACCTCCTCCTGCCCCTCCTCGTCATCCGAAGCATCTTTGCCCCTGTAACCTCATTACTTACAATCATTTCTACTCCTGATCTCGTCATCGTCGTCATCCAACCCTAGACCGGCAATTGCTCCCTCAGCCGCCAACAGCCTTCAAGAGGAACATCCTGAACACTCATGAGGTGCGAGCTTCGTGCTGTGCGGATTCTGCCGACGCCCTCGCTGAGCGATTATGACAGGCTAGGCCTGTAAATGTGCATTTCCTCCTGGGTTATGGTTGAAGAGGAGGTCACATGTCCGTAGGACCCAGCCCAAGAAGTGCTTAGAACATAGATGTAGACTCAGACTTAACAGCAACGCGCTCTCAGACAGCCGGGTTTGCCTGCGCAGGGTTAGTAGGCCACTATAAGAGTTTGTTCCCAGGATTGTAGGCTCAGAATGCACTGCTTCATGTCGGTCGTCGCGAATGCTAGTGCTTCTTGTGCGTACAACGCGACAAGCTGTTCGTCTCGTTTCTTGGAGTCAGCTTCCCAAATGACAACCACTTGACATGTAGTATATGTGCACGTGCCGAGATGGGCAATGTCACGACATGTGACGAGAAGCTTCCTGGTTTCACCCGAAAAGAAGCGACGTTGGGCCGTTCGACCAGGTGCTTGCGGCAGAAGATGTCAACGAACACCACGCACGTCTGATGCCTACATCGGAAAGCCGGGGCTCGACTAAGTGTTCTTGGAGCCCCCGAGTTTGGGCTGTTCGCATCTTGAAGAGGAACGCCCTGGCGCAACTTCACACTTATTAGACCCGACCTACAGGCCCTACCTAATAGATGGTGGCGATGCAGACTCATGTCAACGGCACTTACACTCCACGAAGGATGCAGAACTGGAAGCTAGCATGCAGTTTCCTTTTCCTGTCATCAAGCCTCAAGGACTGGGGCATTCCCGCTGCAGAACTGGATGCATGGCTCGACTGTTGGCCGGATGCTTAATAATCATACCTTGGAAGACCGGTTCCTGGTCGCGCATAGCATCGCAGGGAGAAGCAGGACATTCTGAGTTTCGTGGTGCGTGCGTCTGTTTGTATGTCGGCCTGTCTGCCTGCCTGTCTGCCTTTCTGCCTGTTTGTCTGGCTGTCTTCCTGTCTGTCTGTCGGTCCGTCCGTCCGTCTGTCTGTCTCTGTGTGCCTTCTTGTGTCTGTGTGTGTTTGCGCGGGTGTGTGTGTGTATGTATATATATATGTGTGTGTGTCTGTCTGTCTGTCTGTCTGTCTGTGGGACTTGGTGTTTGAAGGCCCAGAAAGCTCTCCGAGGTGTGAGGTATGCGAACCGCGAACCGTGCAAAGTCTTTTAAAGACTTGAGTGCTGTTCCTTTGCCCAGGTGCGAAGGGAACATGACCGAGGCACATCTTTCGTGGAAGTGCCTTGCCATGGGCTTGCATGGACGTCTGTCATGCAGCCTTTCATGTCGTGCTGCGACGCCCGTTTTCTGCTCTTGACTTGTCCGTGCGCAGGCCATCAACGATATCCAGTGCTGCTCGCACCGCAGCTTTCGACAATGGTGCACCGTCGCCCGGGGCTTGGCCTAGGATCATAATCACGTGCAACTGGTTAACACAGAAGCCAAAGTTCGAAGCTTAACACTGTGACCCAAGATGTGCAATACCACGGGGCCTAGGTACAAAACAAGGGGAATCCCCAGGTGTAGTTGCAGGGCTTTGGCATGTCATGGTGTTTAGGTTTTTTTGTTGGGTTCAGGGTGTGGGCTTTGGCCTTTTGGTTTCAATGCTTCAAAGTCAAGGGGGCCCCTGTAAGACCCGAACACAGCTGTGTATAAGGAGATCGATGGCTGCAGAGAATGGGGAAACGTAAATGGCGGATCCTTGTGTTATGACATTATGGCATCTTCTTCTCGCATGAACTTCCCTGTTCAGGTTTCGATTAGGGTGCGGGCACGCAGGGCGCCGTGCTATTTTGCATGCTTCGCATGTTCGGAAACTGAGGTTTTAGCACGATGTTCTGCAACTCAGGGTTGTAGCGCCTGCCGGAAACTATTGTAGTTACGTGGGACACGACCTCACTCAGGTTGTATCAGTGCTACAGTGATCATCATCATCATCATCTTCTTCTTCACCAGCGCCATCACCATGTTGTTGCGCAGTGTTCTGTGCAATGAGACACAATCGCTGCATTTACCAGTGTTTTGGGTATGCCAAGGCATCAAAGCTTGTGACAGTGCGACTTATGCCGGAAATGTCAAACATCCTGCTCCAGTATGTTGCATAAAGTGGTGAAACTCTGTAAATAGTAGTTACTAGTGGTTTGGGCATGCTCACACAAGGCACGAAGCTTGGGCTCTAAATCAACGGAGGGCATCCTTCTGCAGTACGATACAGTGGCGAAAATGCTGTGAATACCAATGTTTATTGGGCATGCTCGCCGTTGGAACGGACTTCCGCCCACCCACCCACCCACCCCCGTCACCCCGTGCCAACCCCATGGAATCATCCGACCCTTGAGTAACATGGCGCCCTATACGTGCCCGCTTCCTTTTGTTAGTCAGTTAGGGCATACCTGATGAGTGGCACGGCAGACTTGAAGGTTTGCTCTAGGCTCTCATTCAGTTGGCTGGATGCACAAAGTCAGTTAGGGCATAGGCATAGTCTCCCCCCCCCCCGCCCCCGCAATGGCATGAACCTAGGGCTAAGTACAGCAAAAATCTGAGGTGATAATGGCTATGCGCCCTGCGGATTTGTTTTGTTTGCTTTCTTCCTTCTTCCTGGAGGATAATCTGCAAGGCTCCTCCGAAATCCCAGACCCCGCGAAACCCACCTAAACCCTTCTACTCAAGCTGACCGAATCCAACCCCTCCCCCTCCCCCCACCCCAGACCCATGACCCTCCGACCCTCCTAAGCCCTTCGCTTAAGCATACCGAACCCCCTCCAAGCCATCAGACCCCCCAAATCCTTTCTAGCCACCCCTGATACCCCAAGACCCCCCCCACCACTAAAGCACCTGGACCGCAACCGACCCCCCCGCTAAAGCCAGTCCCACATACCCATCAGCTTTGAAACTACACCGGCGTCCACACTAGGACGTCCTTCATTTCAGAAACATAGGTATTAGGTTTCCGCACCCCGCCAGGACTGCGCACCAGACTGCAGCAGCAACCTTGCCACCGAGTGCATACAGGAACGGCAGAAGAGCCTTATAGACGAAGAGCCTTATAGACTTATGGCCTACACCTAGGATTCCCACGTAGCCTATATAAGGGACTACCCCATGGTGTTGAATTCCAGAAAAGTGGTTCAATCGTCTTTGGCGTGGCGCTGGGTTCCTTCTTCGGTGAACCTGCCATCGGATGTCTTTAGGCTGCACGAAAGTGTCCGAACCGGGTTGGCCTAAGGTGGTCTCAATGTCAGGGTCCCCAAGACATTGATAAATTCCGAAAGAGTCTGCAGATGACTGAAGCCCTCTACGTCTCTCGGGGCATACAAGTATGATCGACATGTCAAGCTAAGCCGAATCCTTGCCCAATTTAGAAGACTCGGATAGATGGTGAGCATCGGGTTAAGCAGGCATACTCAAGACGATAGGGATCAGATCGAACATAGAGGGCTCTTGGGAGTTCGGCATATTCAGGTTCTCGCTTCATGTCGACAAGGCGTGTTCAATCAGGCTCGGCCGGCTCCAATCTCACATAAATCTGTAGACTCCTTTCGCCGAAGACTCTCCGAACCGTTCGCCCAGAACCCCAGCCCTAGCATGTCGAAGCCAGGAGTGCCCGGCCATGTGCTTCGAGGCGCAGCTAGGAGTTGGCTACTTGCGGCTTCGGGCTTCAATGGTTTGGGGTGTGGAGGTTTACCCCTGGAGCCAGTTTTTGGGATGCTCGGCCTGTAGAGTCTGAATGGGAGGCACCGTTTCTTGAGGGGTGTCTCAAGCAGCGGGCGACTGGAATCATCCGGGACAGCAGTTCCTGAGATGTGCCTGGCATATGTCGGCACGGTCTGATGCTTGAGGGGCATGAAGGGCTGAACCTCATGCGTTGCCTGGCGCTGCTAGACCCTCTGGATGCAACGGCACAGAGGGGGAGCTCTGTTGTTTGCGGTGGGCAGAGACAAAATCGAAGGACTATAGGGTTTAGTTTGTTTTCGGTTGATGGCATGCACATTTTCCGAAGAAGACGACCATCACCCCTGCGCCAGGCACAAGAGTACATCGTAGACAGAAATTTGTGCACGCGCCGCGCGCTTACCTCTCACCGATCCAGCGGAGAAGGGGTGTTCAGAAAAGTGTACGGCTGTGTCCTTGAAAACCACAAAAACCACGCCCATATACACTGACAGCCCCACGAGGAAATTGTCCTGCATGGCGGGGCGGGCAGGCCTTGCTAGTTTTGGCCCGAAACATGAAAAACTTAAGCCGATACTAGTCCCCGGCACAGCTGAGGAGGTAAAGAAGCCTGGCGACGCTCCAACATGATTTAGTTGTGCACTGATTTTCTGAGGCTGCAACGCCACCAAGTGCTTCCCAGTCATGCGCTGTTCGGGGCCCTAGGGCTACAGGATTTGGTGGGTTGCGGGATTAGATACTACATTAAGTTAAGGATTCAGAGTATTTCAGAGTCTGCATAAACGATTTATGGATTCGGATGCTGTGTTTGACTGCAAAATGTTTCGGTGTTGGTCCAGCAGTGTGGACAGTTTCAGCTCGGCGGCTTGGGCATCTCCCGGGTTAGGCAGGTGGGGGTAGCACCTAAGAGACCAGGATGATTTTCAAGGCCTCGTCTAGCGTAAGGGATTTATAATTTAAGATACCATAATAGGGATCTATAGTAAAGAATATAGTTTCCTTATTATCATTATCGTAAAACAAACCCCTTAACAAGAACCCAGGTGTCTCTTTCCTGACCTGCTGTTTGGATTTTTTCAGGATGTCGACTTTCAAGATCATTACTTGGAAGGTCAGGAGGGGTTGGTAGGTAGAAGTTGCAGCTGGGTCTTCAGGTTCAAACTTAGTGTAACACGGAGTTAGTATAGGGTCCGGGATCAAGCTCCCCAGCAATGGGCACGCCACGGGCCGCAGATGAACAGATGCATCCACGAGGTCATGAGACTGTAGATCCCGTGAAATGTGTGGATTTGGAGGTCCTCTTCAAGATGGGCAGCTGCGCAGGAATCCGCATTGGTGTCAAGGAGAGAGTTTCCCCAAGTGACATGGACTTCGCCACCGAGGCCATGAGGACTTGTGGAACGTCCACGGCAGCTGTAGCAGAAGACGCAACCAAGAGAGAGTTAAATAACCTCTATCACAAACAGTACATGTTGATGTGCTTCATCGGGAAGTTGGTCGCCAAGATGGGCAGCGACTTCCTCCTCGAGGCATTGATGGAAGTGCTGAAGGACACCGAACTGTAAATGGCGGTGGAAGGTGTTGGCAGCACTGGTTTCGTGGCCCAGACAAAAGTCGTAGCTGCTCTACGCAAGCTGGAAGGTAGCGAAGTGTTTTACTCTGCTCGCCGGACGCGGCTGCACTCGGCTACCAGGTGGGAGCCGCGGATTGCAGAGGGAGGCTACGCGGTTGGGAGCCCGGTTCATTGTCGCTATGACTGGAGGCTTGAAGGACAAAGTGGAAGATGGTGTCCTCCACGATCTCTGGACGGATGGTGAGACGACCGCAGAGGCGCTTGTCTTTTGGAGCACGAGTCTGCTCGAAAAAGTGAGTCGTCGAGCTAGGGTTGCCTGAGGGATCACCTAGTGTACATAGGGCACAGTGTTATGACTGTGTGGGATTAACCCTGCAGTTTGCTTCTTCCAATCCCTAGAGGAATAGGCTCAGGGTAGTGTTGTGGCGCAGTGCCGTTTGAATCTCTGCTGCGTGGAGTCTTGCTCGTAGTTCGCCTCATCCGACTCCGTGAGGACTATAACATGAGGGCTTTTGTTGAGCTTTTCGTCGTTGGTGCTGAAAGGGGAATGATGTTACAGCTTACAGTTTGGGACATTACAAACTCTTGCTCGTCCCAGGTCTTACCCGGAATGCGGAGAGCTTGGTGCAATCCGGTGAGCACGCGGACTCAGATGCTGTTCAGGGTTCGGCGACTGATATTACGGTGATATAGAAGCCGGTTCTGAATGTTCGGGTTCAAGGACTTATGGAGCCAAGCTCCAGGAGGAGTCTTGCGGACCTCTGCGGCCGAAGAAAAACACCACACCGTGACACCCCTTTGTCCATCAAAAGAGGCTTGAAGATGGCGCAACATAAGCTCGACCGGGTTTGTCGCCACTGGTGGTCATCGCAAACATCTCGGAGGTCTATGTACTTTCGAAGGGACCTTCGCAATGCACGACGTACTGAAGCCCCATAAGCCCTTATCTAGTCTTGAGCAATTCCGCAACCAGCTGCGATGTCCACATGTACACTCCTGAAGCGCCGATCTTCCGCAAAGCCCCCCACCGTTACACTTTGCCAAGGATGGACCGCACCTGCACTGACCTGAGCATTGGGTTCAGGGCCATATAATGAAGTGAAGTCTGGAAGGTGATGGTTGAGTGTCCAGGTCTAGGTCTATATGATTGGTGCATATATCTAAAGTCAACAGGACTAAGAATCGATGACAACTTCGTCCGTCACCAACCTTGCACGAAAAAGCAGAGAGAGGCCCTGGTTGTTGTTTTGTGTCTGCGTCAAGCGGCAATGTCCAGAATTGGGCAGGGTACTCGTAGTAGGAAGTTGTGCTGTCGATGCACACAGGTTGGTGTGTTTGCTTGTCGGGTTTTTCTTAAATTATATTGGTTCCTGATATCTTGGGCGCTGGGGTCTGGATTGGGTGTGCCTGGGCACTGAGGTCACGAGCCAGACTTCTACTCCCAGAGGGAGACACTGAACAGATACAAGCAGCTTGGCGCAAGACTGCTGTTGCACAGTTCTTGCGAAAAGCCCATTGCAAGAATGCAAGAATGGATAAGGATCCCGATCCCGGAAAGGCGGCAGGCATACTTATTCGGATTTAAGGGGCAACCTGCAGCCAGCCCGCGAACGGAGATGCTTCCTTGATTGGTCCCTGTGCCTGTTAGCAGAAGCTGCGCTCCTGCTGTACCCTGCTGCTGTTCCGTCACTTGGATCGCTCGCTTGCGTCTCCGAACATGTGTGTGTGTGGTCTTACATATGCCAGCAGTACAACATTTATTTGAGAGTCATCTGATGTGAGTGTGCGCTTGCATGGGAAGCAGGTTTGCGGCTTACAGTACGCTTCATGACCTGAGCCCTACCCGAGCCTTGTGAAACCGTGAGCCCTCGCCTTAGGCACTGCTGGCCGCAGCCCCAGCGAAGAAAAATTCTGCACAGATGCGGGAGGATTGCGGTTTCGGATTTACAGGCCACGGCTGGGGGTTTAGATGGGTTTAGCCGAGGGCCTGGTTCTGCATGGCAGGGGCCACCAACCCTGGGCGGAAGCTCAACACTTACTCAAGCATGCTGGGCGGATAATGAATCAGAGCTTACATACTCGTTTATGACACGAAGAGTCGTTGTGGAATAGCGACAACCACAAGCCCTGAAGGTGTGCGATTTTGGCCCCCTTTCAACCAATGGATTTCCGGCGATACAGGTTCTGATTGTTTTATATCAGGGCTGAAACCACCGCTTTTGCAGAGGGCGCGGATGATATACACACCGGTGCTTCGGCTGTCCAAAACAGATTCCTAGCCTGCTCTGGGTCGGTTTTATTTTGGGGATATTCGTGGGTTGCTGTCCAGATCGGAGATTGATGAAGGATCGTCTTGGCCAGCTGAAGGTTTGTCGCAATGATGTGACGTTCTATTCTATCGAAACCCCCCAACTTGAAGAACCCCCTAAACCGCCTGTAGACTTACTCATACTAGCCCTTACAACCCACTTCACTCGAAAGAAATCCCGAATTTGAGGCAAGACCTGCCCAAGCACTCCAGCCACTGGAACGTGCCTGACTCAGACCGGACAGGGCAAATTGTAGTTTTATCATGCCTACCAGTATGATTCCAGGAGTTTTATTCTACTTGTCATTACGACTATGACCGGTTCAAGTGTTTGCTCTTCAATCCTGAAAAAGCAAACTGGCCATTATCCGAAGCCCTACACCCTCAACCGCTCGAATAGAAAGAGGACCATCGATAAGCCATACTCGCGAGACACGCCAGTTTCAACACCCAGCAGAGCTTCGCATGTTCCTGCCTCTACAACAACCTCAGGGAGTTGTTGTTGTCTTTCTTGCGCCTTTGCTTCGTTATTTATATTAATGTATATGTATATGTATATGTATATGTATATGTGTATGTATGTATGTGTATGTATATATGTATGTATGTATGTATGTATGTATTTATGTATGTATATATGTATATACGTTTATATGTAAATATGTATATATGTATATATGTATATACGTATATATGTATATATGTATATATGTATATATGTATATATGTATATACGTATATATGTATATATTATGTATATATGTATATATTATGTATATACGTATGTATGTATTATGTATATATGTATATATGTATATATGTATATATTTGTATATATATGTATATATGTATATATGTATATATACATGTATATATGTATATATATGTATGTACATGTATATATATATATATGTATATGTATATATGTGTATATGTGTATATGTATATATGTATGTATGTATGCATGTATGTACATATGTATATATGTATTTATGTGTTTATGTATATATGTATATGAATATATGTATATATGTATATATGAATATATGTATATATGTATATATGTATATATGTATGCATATGTATGTATCTGTATGTATATGTATGTATATGTATGTATATGTATGTATATGTATGCATATGTATATGTATGTATGTGTATGTATGTGTATGTATGTGTATGTATGTGTATGTATGTGTATGTATGTGTATGTATGTGTATGTGTGTGTATGTATGTGTACGTGTACGTGTACGTGTACGTGTACGTGTACGTGTACGTGTACGTGTACGTGTACGTGTATGTGTATGTGTATGTGTGTATGTGTGTATGTGTGTATGTGTGTATGTGTGTATGTGTGTATGTGTGTATGTGTGTATGTATGTATGTATGTATGTATGTCTACGTAAGTGTGTATGCCCTGCCCTGCCCTGCCTCTGCCCCTGCCCCTGCCCCTGCCCCTGCCCTTGCCCTTGCCCTTGCCCTTGCCCTTGCCCTTGCTTGCCCTTGCCCTTGCCCCTGCATGTATGTATCTATGTTCATGTCATGGCACGCCATGGTCGCATGCATGTATGCGTGCATGCATTCATGAATGTATGTATGTTTTGCATGCATGCATGCATGCATGCATGCATGCATGCATGCATGGATGTATGTATGTATGTATGCATGTATGTGTCGAAATGTGCTGGTGATGATGCTATGGATACGTCTACCTGTGCCCTTCTAGACCCGATGGAGCTGTGTTTTTTCAGAGCCTTACCCGTCGGCCAATCCGGGCTGCTTGATGTGGCTTTGTTTTTCCTTGAGCTTGTCTTCATGGTCTGTGCAGGAGATACCTACAATTCTCTCACTGGTAAGCCGATGCTGTGTGGAAATTGCCTCAGGGTTCAAGATCGAAGATTTGGAGTGTGTCGAGTGTTGACTCTTGCCCGCGAGGTGCTCAGTGCCTTCGTACATTGTGCATGCCGTGAAGGCAGCAGACCGTCGTGGTAATCCGAAAGCTCCCATCATCGTCATTTTCATTTTCTTGTTCATCATCATCATTATCAGTGTAGTTAGCAGTGCTTCCAATTAACTTGCTTGGAAGCTAGCTTCTAACTGCATTTCACAGAAACTCTGTAAAACCCAGCAAGAAAGGAGCTTCTAACCACTCAAAACTACCAGGCGCCCAGAGGCACACGTAGTAGTAGTAGTAGTAGTAGTAGTAGTAGTAGTAGTAGTAGTAGTAGTAGTAGTAGTAGTAGTGGTAGTAGTAGTTGCAGCAGGAGCAGGAGTAGTAGTAGTAGTAGTAGTAGCAGTAGTAGCAGTAGTAGTGGCAGCAGCAGGAGCAGTAGTAGTAGTAGCAGCAGCAGGAGTAGTAGTAGTAGTAGTAGTAGTAGTAGTAGTAGTGGTAGTAGTAGTAGTAGCAGGAGTAGCAGGAGTAGTAGTAGTAGTAGTAGTAGTAGTACAGTGACGGCGTTGGATAAGAAACCCCTGTATCCGAGGCAGGGTACCCTGGATTTCTTGTTTAGATAGCGCTCTGTTCAGGGTCACAAGTGATACCCGCCAGGTTTAGGGTACCCTGGATTTTTTATTGGAGACGTATCGTGCGCCCTTTGACGCCGTCCAGAGCTCACATGGACGAAGAGCCCGGGGCGGTAATAAACCGTCTATTAGAGGATGGCGATGTTCAGATCATGATCCTCCACCGCCTCCGCCTCCCCTTGCGGCCAGTGTAGTACGCCACCCTGTGCCGCAAACACTGCACAACTTCGGGCGAACTCGGAAACTCTCGCCGATTTGCTGCACAACCCTCCTGGGCTCAAAAAACCAGAAAATAAGACATCCAGCCCCTGGATTTCTTATTTCCTGGGTTTTGGGCGGGAGCAAAACACAGGAAATAAGAAATCCAGCTTATTTCCAGGGTTGTGGGCGGGAGCAAAACACAGGAAATAAGAAATCTAACCCTTGGAGGATTTATTATTTCCTCTGTTTTTCGAAATCCATATCAAATCTCAACCCTCCACCCATTGCCTTCGGGCGAAGTCCGAAACTCTCGCCGATTTGCTGCAGGAATCCTAAGCCCGTCAAAGCGACCGGATATCAAATCTTCACTTTTGCTCCTTGCCTTCGGGCGAATTCCGAAACTCTCGCCTGGGATTTCCGCTAAGTTTTCGGGCTCTAAGTGCTGTACTCATTCCTGCCCCCTTTAACCTGAAGCTTTAAATCCCGAAGCCTGAAGCCCAAATTGCAAGGTATTGTATCGTGTTTAGGGTCCTGCGCTTCTGGTCTTGGGGGCAGCATTTAAGAAATTGGATAAGAAATTGGGTTTCGGGGTAGGGGACCCTGAATTTCTTATTTCCTGTTGCTTAGGACCGAGGCAAATTAGTGGAAGTAGAAGTAGCAGTAGCCGTACAAACAGCAGCAGCAGCAGGAGGAGCAACAGCAGCAGCTGTAGCAGTAGCCGCAGCAGGAGCAGGAGCAGCAGCAGCAGGGGCAGTAGTGGTAGCAGTACCTGCCAGTAAGAAGCAAGCTGCAAGCAGTAAGCAGCTTGCAGCATGCAGTAAGCAGTAAGCACTGGCAGATGTTGTTTTGTTCCTGTCCTCCTGGCTGTTGCCGTCTGCTTCTTGTTTTTGTTGTCGTTGTCGTTGTTGTTATTGTTGTTGCTCTTGCTGGTGTTATTGCTGGTGTTGCCGTTGCTGTTGCTGGTGTTGCTGCTGTGGCAGTGGCGGTAGCTGTGGCTGCTGCTGCTGTTGCTGCTGCTGTTGTCGTGGCTGCTGCTGTTGTTGTCGTTGTTGTTGCTGTCGCTGTCGCTGTCGGTGTGGTTGTGCTTGTGCATGTGCTTGTGCTTGTGCTTGTGCTTGTGGTTGTGGTTGTTGTTGTTGTGGGTGGTGGTGGTGATGGCGGCGGCGGTGGTAGTGGTGGTGGTGGTGGTGGTGGTGTTGGTGTTGGCGTTGTTGTTGGTGGTGGTGGCGGTGGCGGTGGCGGTGGTGGTGGTGGTGTTGCAAAGTCCTATCCCTTTTGGTGCCAGGTATGATCGATCTGACCCGCTCCACGGACTGCTGCGAGTGCCCAGCCTTGAACGTTCAGGGTAAAGTTTTACGGCTCGCCGGAGCTTCCCCAAGGAGTGCACCAAAACACCTCAATTCCAAATCCCATCAGCCCTGCCCAGCACTGAGGCCCTACTACCTCATCCACCCAAATCCTGCAGGAGGCAACCAACTGGAGTCGCCAATACCCCGAGATCCAAACTCCACTTCGGAATTCCGAGCCTGTACAAAAGCCGGAATGCTTGACCAGCACAAGCCAGCTTAGCAGCAGTAGAAGAGAAAGTTTCAGTAGTCGTGGTAGTAGTGCTAGTTGTACGTAGTAGTAGTAGTAGTAGCAGCAGCAGGAGTGGTAGTAGTGGTGGTAGTAGCAGTAGCAGCAGCAGGAGTAGCAGTAGCAGTAGCAGTAGCAATAGTAATAGTAATAGTAATAGTACTAGTTTTACTAGTAGTGGCAGCAGCAGCAGGAGGAGGAGTAGCAATAGTAGTAGTGAGTGGCAATGGCAGTGGCAAGTAGTGGTGGAGCAACATAGTAAGACAGCAGCTCCGCGATGATGTGAAGGTGCAGCACAAGACATGGTCATGTCATGCTACCGTAGCAGTAGTCAGGTTCCCAAGTCCCAGGCTGGCGTCGCGTCGAATCCCAGTGATTTAGGCGGCTTTGTGTGTGCAGATGGCTCAGTCTGAAGAACTTGATATCACATTCTATCCTAAGCTTCTTTAGTTGCCTCTCAAGCGGCCGGACTGGAAATCCCCGTAGCAGCTCGATGAACGGGACCTTGGCTTTGGCCAAACCGTTCAAACACATGGACAGAAGGTTTCTTCTGGCAGCCGAAACTTGACTTAGACTAGCTAGGCTATGATGGATGGCATGTTCACCCGAAGCTTTGGACCATGTAAACTCATATGTAACCCGCAACTACCTGAAATCGCTGAAATGGCACAGGTCTTTGAGCTACGGCGGCGGTATTTGCGCCACTTGGCACCCAAAGCGACCGCACCTGACTGCACTTGTGATCTGGGTTCGGAGGTTCCACAAAATTCTGGATCTTTCTAACATTCTGCAGCCTGGCGGTTACAGTAGGGCTGTTGGGCTTGGGATGGTGGCTCCAGCCTCGCAGGCAGACACCGAACACAGAACAGTGGAACACGGAAGCCCATGACAAAAGAGCCTACGAACGGGATGATGGTGGCACCGTTGCTGGTGTGAGGTTGAGTGCTGCTTCTTCAGGTCCAGAGAGTTGATACCGTACTACCGCCATGCACGACAAGCCACAATGTGAATGCGACAAATCAATGATTCCTGGAGCAGTACTTCACCCGTTGCATGACGTATGCTAGTTCTCCTGAGTCTGGTGCGGGGACTTGGTTTCAGGAGGAGTTGTTGATGAGGGCTTTAAGTCGTATTTCATCTGTCATCTACCTGCGAGCAGGAATATGCTCCAGGGGTGGTCATGTTCCCTATAGCCTGTAGTAGTGAGAGTCGACATGATGTCGTTCATTGCAGAAGCAACCGAGCCTATACCGAACAGATCTCCACAGGATGGCTTAAGCAGTGCAGCTGCTGAGGCTATCATTCTAAGCATTCTCATGATGCCATGCATTGGCCATGCATCGCCTGAGGAAGTGGCGTGTCCAAGCGAGGGGGAGCTGTATCCTCAGACTTTCCAAGCATGCGGCACGCACGAATGATGGCGAGCATGAGCACGTAGATGCGCAGGTGTCGGGGGTGGTGGTGAGGACCAGAAAACCCGGTTCGCAAGACCGCTAGTCACTACACGGAGGAACAGTAGACGTCGTCACGCAAGGATGTGCCAGTGTGAGCAGAATGCGAAGAGAAGAAGGAAGTAGGCTTGTCTACGTCCTTCAATCTTCCCCACAAAGCATATACAGAACGATCATAACAATCGAATGCGGCAGTTGAATGATAGTTAGAGGACACGAGTTATACCAGCATTTATGTGAATACTGACAATAGTAAATAGCAACAACTGCTAAACATGCCTTCAGCCTGGACGATTGAGGTGCGCCGGACAGGATGCGCAGACCTGCATCCATAGTTGCACCTCGGGCTTCTGTTGATGATTTGTGGTTTGGACTGTCAATATGGGTTTCCTGTCTTGTAGCTCGGACATTACTTGGTGTGTTCGAGGCTCTCGGGCTTGAAAACCTACTGCGGTGTACTTTCCGCGACGGAACGAGCTGAGCAAGCCCTGGACGTGAACAGACATCTGTCAGGCGCAGCAAGTAGTCGTAGCTCCCGATTCGCGGCTTCTTGGTGTCGTTTATTTGCCTCAAGTACTAGCATGATCTCTTGCTCTCTTTGCTTGGAGGCACCTGCATTTGGCGTTGAGCTTCGGGCTTTGCAATCACCTCCTCCACTCCTCCTCTGGCATGTTGATTCGACTGCACCATGTAGTTCCGTGAAAGTGCCGAGAACCCAAGAATCCGAGTCAATCCAGGCTTGTTAAAGGGCTTAGCGAAGCAATGTTCATTTTGAATCTTCGGGTCAGTGGTTCGCCCCAATGTCGAGGCACAGCCCGTCCATGCAGTGCAACTCGACCTAGCTGCTAGCTCTATTCATCTAAAGTATGCAGGTCCGTGAAGTTGTATCGGGACTTTGGACTGTAAAGTAAAGGCCCAAGTCATACGATCACTTCGTATCGCAGTGTGACGATCGTGCCGACCTAAATCTAAAATCATGCGGGAGATTAACATGATGGTGACAAGCGAGTGGCGACATAGCGGAACCACGCATCAACATCACTATCATCATCCTCCTCCTCATCATCATCACCACATTCAGCGCATGACGGAATGTCGCTCACATGTGTCACACATACATCAGTTGCGGTCAGTTGCTGCTCTGCTTCTCAAGGCAATGAGCTTTGTCCGAGCTTCGATCCGACGCCCAGTCAGGAATGCAAGGCAGGTAGTGGCAAGATCAAGCTGACGCGCTTGGCTGATATAGGTATTGATGTATTGTCCAGGAAAGAGCTTAGAGGGAGCCATGCAGATAGCCCGTTGCTTCATCGATGCCCTGCTCACTTGCAAAATGCATACAGTGTTCCTATTCCTGTCTTTCGCCTTGAAGCCGGAGGATCAGTGCTTGCTTTCGCCAGGATCTCAGGCCGTTTGCGGATTAGACAAGATTGTCCCAAAGCCTTCACCCCGGGGTCCATGATCATCCCGAAATACAGCATGCTAAGGCGGGCCATAAGCCTCAAGGTAGCTCCCCAGAATGACCAAAAAGGCTGGTTAGGTCTTCACCATTCTTCACCTTAAGAAGAGAGGCCGCATTGAGTCGCCAAGTGTTTCGCTTCGTGACAGTCCGCATGACCGATTGCATAAGAAGAGAAGCCTGAAGCCATGAGCTCAGGAATGCGCCGTGCCGGAAATACCTTGGATGCCGTACACCGATGCTTACGATGAGCAACTATGCCTGGGCCTGAAACCGAAATAATTTTCGTTTCGCGATGTAGATGATTCAGCCGCAGTGATCAGTGGAATACCTCGACAAAACAACCACAATGTAGTACGCTATGCAGATAGAGGAAAACTAGTGTCCTTCCCCTACCTTTGGTTAGTAGGGAATGGAAGAATGGTAGTAATAGTACTTATAATTGTACCCCCTTTCCTCCATTCCCTACTAGCCAAAGGTAAGCCAGTGTCATAGACGACCTGAGGTAACCCAGAGCATTCTAAACCGTCGCAGCAACTCACCTCTGTCGGACAATCCGACAGCCCGATTTGAATGGAGACCCTTACCTTAAAAATAATGAACTCCAAAAGCCCGAACCTTAAACCCAGTACCAGTATGCAGATCTGTAGGTTTAGTGAAACTGAGTGCAATGGTCAATACCAGTTGTTTGCAGAGCAGAGCAGATTTTATAGCGGAGTTGCTTGAAATGGGCGTTGGGGTGATGGAATGGAGCCGATCAAACGTGCTCCTGTGAAGATCAACAGAAACTAGGGTCTGGGGTTTAGGGTTTGCACAGCTGGGAGCAGCAACAGCAGGCAGTCCTTTGGAGTCGTGGGTTCTGAGGTTCTTTCTCACGAATCCAACCGAATCACCGTGTTAAAATTGCATCTGCTGGCCAGCTCATGTCTTACCTGGGACATCTTGTTCTGCAGATTCTCTAACCTCTCAGTGGATGACCTGCGCATTCACATATTTTTGTGTTCGATTACCTTTTGCTTACAGGGACAGTCATATATGAAGAGGATTTCCAAAACTAGCTTACTTGGACAACTGAGGGAAGCCTCTGACAGAGCTAGTCACCCGTTAAGTGTTTGAGTTATGGGCTTATCTTTTTCGATTGTTGTTGCGATGGGGCCAGTGGTTGCTCAAACCTCATCAGACTGAGTGGGTGCATGCCTCGCCTGGAGAGCCTAAGTGTGAGTGCCGAAGCCCCAAGCACTTTAATCCCTAAGCCCGACATAACTCCCCATACATCGGACACCTCCCAAGCTTTGACTCCTGGCCCCCAGAAAAACTTCAGAGAAAGGTTTGCGACGATGGCCGATGGCCAGAAGCCAACACCGGCTGCTGTGCCCGAGAACTCGGATTTCGATCGTTTTTTTGCTTTTGACTTATTGTAAGGTTAGGGACACTACGTAGGCACTTCCAGGTGCCAGTGAACTGAGCCCACTTTGGCCACATTTCAGATCTTCCAAATTGGGCTTCCCTTTGAGATGCCTAACTGCTCGTGCTTCAGCTTCGAACCCACCAAGCTGAGAAAGATGGAATCCCATACATCCGTCTTGCGCAAGGACGGCAAGTGTAAACTTCTTTCACATGTTATAGACCCTAGGTCCTGAAGACTCAACACCAAATTTTGAACCCAAAACCATGACAGAGCCGCCGAGGTATCCAACCAGGTGACCACTGCGATTGGCAGAAATGCCCTTGACCCTGATACGGGCATGTTCTTCACCTCCTAGGGTTTCCTAAGAATCTGTTCTGTCACGCTGCGTTACAACACTTTCGGATAACAAGGACTCCGAAAGGATCACAGTTTAGAGCAACCCCATATATACATAATGTGTATAGCTATTTGGTCATATATATATATGTATACACATATGTATATGTATTGACAAAACGTACAAACAGACAGACATATACACAAATTTGTATACACTCACATGCACACACACACACATATATATATATATATAGACATAGTCATGCACTCACATGCATATATATATATATATACATATACATATATATATATATATATATATATACATAAATAATAAATAGCAACAGTATTAGCAACAGTATTAATACTGACAATACAAGCGGTCACTAATATTATACTATTGATAGTACTAGTCATAATAATAAGAGAACGGCTTCAGGAGGTTTCATAGAGTGTTTCGGGACTAGGGTGTTTCGGATTTGGGAGCTAGGGTTTTTGGGCAACTTTCCAGCGATTGTATATGCCCTGAGTTCATTATCGCTTTTTCGCTTTTGTGGTTCTTTCAGTCAGCATAACACACTAACTATGTCACTCTTCGGGTAAGGACTCTACAAGGAATCTGGGCTCCGAGATGAAAGTGCAGATTTGCGCCGAACACACCTAGCAGGAAAAGTCGGACTGGTCGGATGTAAAATCCCGCTGCAATGCTGCAACTGATGGGCCCGTCGCGCGGTGCCCAAGACGATGACACCTCAGATGGAAAGCTGGAATCTGTACCTCAGACTCCAAAGACTCTCAACCTTGATCTTCACAGTTTTGACTGCCGAAAGAGCCTTGACTGGACAGCAGCAAAAACTCAAACCCTCCAAGACTAGCCTAGTTTTCCCCGAAAGTCCTGCAGACAATACTTCATTCGAGGCCAGTTGCCCGGCACTCTGTGAGACGAAGTTCGTGTGGCGCCTTGATGGTCCAGGCGCTCTCGTTCTCGTTCGGAAGTTTCTGCTTTTTGGTGGTAAGAAGGGTAGTACTGTAACGATTCAAAGCATAGGGTTCGGAGCATATGGTGTGTGAAGGATGTACCTGCGGCATGAGCCATTCTGTTCCCTCGGCATTCCGGTATGGGGCTTCGTAAATGAGACGTCTCAAAAGTAGGGGGTGGAGTGCATAATTGTATAATAGGGACCATTATATTGAGCAGTCTATGTCGGGGTACGTTGAGATCCCATGTCGATGCGGGGGGGCGGGGGCGAATACTCCCAAACCCCATAAAAGGCTCTGCAGCCTGGCGGAAACGAAGCAAAAGCCCCCTTACACCTTGGGACACTGCCACGTAGAGCCTACAAGGCCATTTGTGGCCGCTGCCAGCTCGCACATACTCTGGGGCCAAGAAAGAGGTCGGAATCATGGCATCTTCTAGGACGCGATTATCAACTATAAGATAGCCACAAACCCGAAAGAAGGGCTCAATGGAGCCGAAGATGCCAGGACTGCCGTGGTGGGCCGAAACCTCAGCTCCAGCGCAGAGCATAAACTCACGGAAATGAGGTGGAGGAAGTTTCGGGTGGGCTTGTGCTGTAGGAGTATAGCCTAGCGGTATAGGAGTGTTACATTGTAGCACATTGTAGCAGTATCAACACACTTGCATGAGTGGACGTCATAATCGAAATGCCCGAGACTGCGACACTGGGCTTTAGTTTTAAGGGCCGGTACTGTGTACTGGGAGGACGAGAAAGGTCATCGGTAGAGAGCGGGTGCGAGAACAGGATTCTGAAGCTTGATCTACCTGTGTTGCGTAGGCACAGTATGATGCCAAGCCCCGGGATTTCCACGGCTCGGATCGTAAACGTACGATGCGCCGCCCGCGAAGCCATGAGCAGTAGGCCTGCGAGCTGGCGTTCTCCTGTTGTTGAACCCATCGCCTTGGTGCATACACTTCTTCGGGCATTGCGTGTGTTCTATCTTGATTGAGGCTTCTTCGCAGACTAAGTTAAGAGCTGCCTCCTTCACTCAGATCTGAAAACTCGAAAGCCCCCGCTGCCCCTGCTGAAACTGATCCAGATTTGCCAAGGCTAGATACAGCAACACCACTGTCTACCAGTGCACTTGCGGCGTTGCCGGCCAATTGGAGCTTCTCATGGAGAAAATCGAAGAAATATCCATGGGAATTAAAGAAGGTTTCAGCTGTGACTGTTGAGGTGGAATCGCCTTAGTTAACACAGCAAGCTTCTCAAACCGTTGTCCATGCTGCTGCAGGGCCTCGGTGGAGCTCCCAGCGACCCAGACTGTTGTGACAGTTTCGTGGCGAATCTCCGTCGCTTTCTTTAAACCCTAAAATGAAAAGTCTTGAATCGCCAGATGGATGCCCAGCCTTTGACGATTCCGGCGTGGACGAGGTGCTGACGACAGCCTGACGGACAGCTCGTCAGACATTATTCTCAGAGCATGTCTGACTGACACACTGCGACTTCATGATCAGCTCCATGGGATTCTGGTTAGGGATGTGTGGAGTCTGATTCCTCCCAGCTTGTCTTTCCACGGTGCCATGAAGGCGTTGTGGAAGAAACTGCATCCATTGTGCGCGAGCTGTGTTGCAACTACAAGTATGCATCTAATCATTGTATTAAGCAGCTGCCACTACGAATGATGTAGGGCTAGACGGTGACCCGGTGAGAAGCTGTCTTGAACCATCTCTCAGTTGAGGTTCGAGCAAGTGGTTGTACATAACTCCGAAGCTTAGATCGCTTAAACTGGAACAGGTGAAGAGGACCCTGGAGGAGAGCATATGGGACAATGGCCAGGCCCAGCAGAAGCTTTCGAATTGAAACTTCGGCATTTCAGGCTCAGGACTGTAATGGTGGTCAGTTCTGGCATTTCATCGATGTTTTTGTTATTTTTGTTGCTTTTAAGTGTTCGGAATGGCTGCTTGAGGGTGTAGACTGGCTGGGGCCAGTCAGCTTCAGCTTGAGCTGCGCTCCCATGTTCGATGGGTCCTTGAAACCATGTCTTCTAAGGTCCCAATCCACAAGTGCGACACTTAGCTAGTTTATGAACCTACAGTCCCGTGTCTTTCCACGAAACCGTAGCCTGCGCACAACAACGCCTCTGTGCCGGAAGCATCGGCAAGTCTGCGGCCTTATGACCTCTCAAACCCCTAGTTTTTGTAAGTCCTATGTCGTTGAAAGATCCGCGCTGCAAGCCTGAAGCCACACGGGGCTTGCTAAGGCAGCTGAAATGAGCTATAGGTTCTTGGTTTAGAATTCATGCAACAAAAAGACCCTCCTCCAACAAAGCCCTGAGCACTGGATGCCTAGACCATCCTAGACTCCAGCTGTTCAATCTACAATCTACGCCGCAAAACGAAAAAGCAGAAGGTGGCAGGCAAGCATGTCAGGAGGGATTTGGGGCTAAGGATCTGCGACTCTCATCGTGAGTAGGTTCTCCTGGTGGACATTGCTCGCCGAGAGGGCCTGCAGCTCGGGCCCAATCGGAAGATGCAGGCGCCTCGAAGTTGAGGGAGAAAGGGTTTTCAACCGACATCAGCAGCAAGCGTGTCAGAGGAGGAGTTCTCCAAAACTCTTCTAGCTCTCTGGAGCAGCCCGGAATCCCGCCGCTAAGCTTGAGGAACTTTTCCTTGGTTCTAACCCTCTTGAACCACCTAGACGCCAACCCCACGAAGATTTGTGTTGTAAGCCCGTGACGGCGAGGTCGAGCGTTGAGAACAAGGGCTTGCCTTGCGGGTTGAACTGGGGCTTTGTTGATGGCTTCAGCCCAGGGCTTCTCACATTCTGATTGCACTGATAGTTGAAGTAGATGTTCTCCAATACTTTGGCACTTTGGGCTCTGGTAAGTTAGTGTATCACTCTGAATTTCTTGAAGTCTTATTCCGAAGTCCAACTTTTCTCGACCGGGGTGTTCGGAAGAAAGTTGAAGCCACAAGTCCCTGCACATCTAATCCAGACAGATCCTAAGAATCGAATTTTTTGAATTTCAGAATCCAAACCCTACATTACAAGACCGACCCTCCTAAGACCATTAACTGCCAGGAGCTCATGCAGGAGCGCAATGAGCTTGTCCTGCACTTCGACTGCGGATTCATCGTTCGACGGCCCATAGTTTACGTCTGTGGGATTTTTGTTCCAGGTTGCTTCGGCTGGAGCTTGCAAGGGGTTGCCTGAGCTATGGAAGCCTTGAGCCCTGGTCCCGGGGCAGGTGTCTCTCTCATGCACGTTTTTCTTGGCACCCTGGCTGCTACCGGCCTGTCAGGGCACGGTCACATGTTAATGATCATGTGCAGGACTCGCACTGTCGTACTGTTTCATGAGGGTTTTGAAAATCGGTTGATATTGACGGCGACTCCCGATGCTTGTGTTGACGATGATGATGATGATGGTGACGGTGGTTGTGATCAGGACGGTGAGGCTTTGCAGTGACGCTGATGCGTCGCTGTCATTGTCATAGTCGTCGTTGTGGTAATGTACTTACATTCTGTGATCGACAGTCGTCGTTGTGTTTGTAGTCGTGGCCGTCGCCTTTGTCTCGGCGGTCCTATCAGAAGTGTTCTCTGATTAAGCAGGCTATGCAGGTCGTCGTTGTTTGCTGTAGATGAAGCACCCGTAGCTGTACTGCACTGCGACAGTGACTCCATGGTGGCACCCTTCGTCATACAGCTAGTTTCCCTTCCCTTCACCCAGGAAAGCCTCATCTTCGCTGACTACGTCCAACCGAGCGGAGGTCCTTTGAGTTGTGTTTCAGGATGCAGCAGAGACAATACCAAGACCTTATTGGGCTCATGATTGTCCTGCTTTAAGAGGTTCTCTTTGTTTGGCAGGTGTGGTTCGGTGTCAGAGCTCCGAGACTCAGCCCTTTCTTCACTAGAAGTTTTAGGGTTTGCAGCTTCAGCCGCCTGTCAGACATTGGATTCAGGTTTTTCCGGCTTCGGTTTCAATTCAGAGATTCAAGCATCTGGAAGAAGGAAGTCGCATTGACACTCAGTGGGCCGAGTCACAGGAACTTCGGCCACAGGTTCAGAGCCAGGTTCGTAAAAACTTCGGGAGACTATGGGGGCTAGGACCTCACAACTGGAAGCAGGTTTCAGAGCTCATTTACAATGGGCAGTCCTGTTCAATTCTCAAGAGGCCAGGGTGTCAGTGGTGAGTGCACAAGCTCAGGTTCCCAAGCTCTACTAGGGCCTAACTCCGAAGAAGGAGGCTGGTGCTAGAAATTGGAGTCCGATGCAGGTCGAGACGAGGATCCGTGACATCAATGCCTACTACTCGAGGATGATCGAAGAGGCCCCATCGACTCTAGAGACGGTGTCGTGAACACCTTGGAGCCCTCAAACAAGTTTTCAACCGAAGCTCGGCTACGGCCGTCGACCCGACCTAAGCCCGCCTTCCGATCCCCTTTGCTCCAGCATGTCCTTATGGTGATTGTTTCGCCGTTTTGACTTCAAAAGTTGACTCGGGGTGTACATGGCGCTTTCATCGACAAGGTATTTTTCCGAAGCTCAAGATAGATTTTGGAATTATGTGCATGCAATTCACATGGGTGCGTGCTATGAGCGATGACAACCACGATTTGTGGTGAGGATGTCTGGGAGCTTGAGGTTGGGGCACTAGGCCTATCGGATTTGGAGCATTACGTAGTTTTTGAGGCACAAGTCTGCTGGGGTCACGGGTTTGCTGAATTGCTGACTTGCACCATTTAGTTCTCCTCGTGCAATCCATCTTTGGCAAGCATCAGCACGACGTTGAATGTGGCCTGCTGTCGGCCACAGTACATCCTGGACATGCAGTGATGATTGGATTGGTTTTTGTACACAAAAGTTTTGCCTGTGCTGCAACGCTATGCATGCCCTCACGTGTGTGTTTAAGAGTTGTTGCCAGCAAAGTTTTCGCTTGCAGGACAGTCGCAATAGGCCTTAGATGCAAAAAGATCGCGTCCCATCACTGAGCAAAAACGCGGATATTGCGAGCATTGCGAGCTTGGCCAAGACGCTCTTACTTGTGGCATCTTGTGGCTTCAGCGTGCCATTAAGCAGTATAGACTAGAATCAAAGCCTTGACCAGATGAACTGAAGACTGCTCAGTTTCTGTCTTGAGTTTCTGGCGCGGCAGGCCGCGCGGAGCTATCCCGACATCGGGCTCGGGCTGGAGACCTACATAAGATAGGGGCTATATTCCGAATCTTGCGGGGCCCCTCTCTTCGCACCCCGAAGAACAAGCCCCAAATCCAAAGCCGGAATCGAAGCTTTTGTTTTTGGAGTTTTCGGATGGCCATGGGTTTAAAATCCTTTAAAAATTTGACCCAGCGTCTTCGGCAGACAGGCGCAAAGGCTATTAGGATTAAGGGTTCCCGAGGCCTAAACCGCCTAAACCCCACATCTTGGGCTTCAGGGCTTTAGGGGCCAAGGTTTTGGAATTTTGTTTGGGGCGGTAAGACTTCACAGAGGCTCAGATGCGAATAAGTGCTTGGGGGTTTGGGGGTGATAGATTCCTTTCATTTGGGCTCTAAGGCTACCGGCTTGTCTTTCGCGTCCTGGATTTCAGGCTTCAGCCTCTCAGAGATAGGGCTCCGGGTTACAACTAATCCTTGAACTGAAGCTTTACAGCCTCAATTCCAACAGCCCTGAACCTTAAGTCTTGCGCCTGCAGGGCAACTGCAATAAAGACTTTTGGGTGGAGAACTTGGCATTACGTAGAAGGGTTTGTGCTGAACGAACAAAGTTTCAGAAAGCACTGCAAGCGACGGCGAGTAATCAAAATCATTCTCATGGCCTCATCCTCGAGTTCGACACCCAACATACACAAGTGCCCAAGTACAAGTAGACTGTTGTTCTGGCTCCTTGCAGTAGACAGACAGTACCTTGAATGCTATCACGGGAAGCTTGCATGTTTGTTTCTGAACATCCTAGCTTGTCCCGCCAATGAGGCCGGAGTCGGCAAAAGGCACGACCCCTTGCTTAGAGATGTTTCATGGACGTTTCTTGGTTTCGAGGACGATACATTCGAAACGACGAAGATGAAGGTGTGAGTGTGTGCATATTTATAAACACATGGAAATATACAAAGTGTTTCTGAATAGCTAGTTACATATGCACACATATAAATATATATATATATATATATACATATGTAGGCATGCACATACACGTACACATGCACATGCGTATGGCGTATGTGAGAGACTGAGTGAGAAAGAACAGAGAAGGGACTGAGCCTCCCCTGCTGGTTACGTGCTCTGACTCGGTTGCTGGCGATGACCGTTGTAAGCATAGCGCAGTAAAGGCGTGTTAACTCTTCCGTCTGTAGCAATCCCAGAGAAACCTGCGACTGCCATCATCATCATCATCGTCACATGACCATCACCATCACACCCTCGTCGCCATCATCCTCTGCATCAGCTTCATCCATCAGCAGTAGCATCATCATCTTCATCATGATCTCATTAGTCTTATGCCGCTTCGTCAGCAGCAGCACCACCGCCAAGGCCAGAGAGTTTCGTCATCACATCCAGCATCGTCGTCATCATGGTGTTCACCACTATCATCATCATCGTCATCATCATCATCACAATCATCGGCATCATCGTCATCACAAGCATCGTCATCACCACGACCACCGTCATCACCATCATTTCATTATGATGAGCATCATCATCGTTACCATCATCATCATCACCACCACAACAGCATCGCCGTCATCGCAGTAAAGCGTTTCTTTACTGCGATGGCCGTCCGGGTCGGCCAATGTTGCCGTGGTACAAGCTGTTGCGAGTGCTTCAGGGGTTTTGGAGCTACTTTCTTTTTCACAAAGCGACAGATCGCACGCCAAAGTGTTGTACCCAATTGGGGAACAGCGGCGTAGATTTCTCTGGTTTCGAACTCACCCGGAAAAGCTTGGTACCTCAAACCCTGAGTCCTGAACCATCACTAGGCAAAACAAAGCACCTTCCGGCGCAGGTGCAGAAACTGGACTCTCCCTGATGCTGGCTCACACCTCGGCTTCCGAGGGGTTGTTTTAGGCAGGTACACAAACTCCGAGTTTTCTCCTTTCCGCCAGCTCATAAGACATGAGCTGATTTGCGGCTGGCTCAGTGGCACATGGAGGTTCGATTTTAGGGTCTCGCCTTACATATCCGAAACCTCAAACCCTCCCTTGACGATCAAGGCCTTGAACCGGCCATCCAATTGTCGAAATCTGCATGCTTTAAAAATAATCGTGCACGCCCGGTGAGCGTAGGCTTACACGAGTGTAGAAGGTCTTTACGGTTGAGTCGTCGAAGGGCTTAGGGCCTTAGAAGGGCAGCACTTGCTGAAAGCAGAGCGAGGCCATCCTTCTCACTGTGACAGTGCTCCTGGTCATTGCAGTGGCCCCAGTTTGCAAGAGTCCTGGATTCGTAAACAGAGTTTGCAGAAGCACTGCATCTAACAACGGAGTGGAAAATGAGCCGGGACCTCGTCACCCTTGAAATCAAGACGGTATCTGAACTTCTGCCAATGACCGCATTAGCAAGAAGACGAGCGGCTTTCCGCGCTTCTGCAGTGCATGGTTGAGGATAACACTAGTACGTAGGCCTTTGAGACTTCATGACCACATCTATAAAAGCATTTTCCAACGGTCTCCATAAAGCCCCGAAACCTTTGACGATTCTTCCTGGACATATGGTCAATGCTGTTTCTTTGCTTGCTGAGGTGCTCATCGTGATCGTTCTATATTTGATGAGGCGGCGGAATACCAAGCAGCAAACGCCGCAGTCCCAGCCGCAGAATCCAGAGTCTTGCGTTAGCAGAACAGAACAGGTTCTGGTGCAGCTGGCCAAAACTATCGTTAGAACTAAACGGCGAGATTTATGACCAGAGGTATGATAAGTCCGCGACAGTCAGTAGAAGCAAGACGGCACCGGCCGGTGATGGAAATTCCTCCCGAGATTCAGAAACCCTACAGGTCGAACAGCACGCGTGAAGAGGACACCGGTGATCTCCTTTTTGTAACAAGGCCGCCCTCAAAGCAATTTGGTCCCTGATTTGCAAGTCCAGCTTTAACGTTAATTTAGCACGCTAAAACCCTACACAAGCCCTAAGCCGTAACTCAGGCCTGTCACCGCCTTCTCCGAGAACGACCAGATTGTAATTGGTAGCCACTGTGGCTGGCGTTTGGTTAAGGCCACGTAGGGTTTGATCTTGTAGGGTTTTGGGTTTTCTGCAGCTATTCTAGGGACAAGTTGAGGCCGACAGGCTGCGAAGCCCTCCACAGCTGAAGCGTTCGAACACTCACACTTTAGAAAGGTTTAGAGTTCACAGCAGCCAGCGCACTATAGACGATAGACCCTACATACTGATCCTACATTATATCGAAATTTGCAGCTCCAAGACACTATTGTTCCTATAACACCTAGATTATCAGAAGATCAGAGATGCCGCAGCTTTTCTGGAGGAGTCAGTATAAGGCCCCTACAAGGGTTCCATTGCTTTGCAGACTCGTCCCGTGAAGACCTGGAGGTTGGGACTTTCGGCTGGCCTCAACGGGCCTAAACCGTAAACTTGCAAGAAGCTGCTCAGACATACGTTTGGGCAGTTCCAGTTGGAAGCTCTTGGCCCAAACCGCGACATTGCAAGTTTTAAACCACCCAAGCAGAAGTGGAGATGGAGGTTTAGCACAGAGGCCTCCGCTCGGAGTTGAGCCCGAAAATCTGCGTTTGAATATGGGCCCGAAGCCGGGAGTTCCCACAGAGTTGATCCGAGGCTCTTATCCCTAGACGCCCCAACCTCTAGACTCTAGAAGTCCTGAACCCAATTAATTAAGTTCTTAATCCTAATCTCTCAACTCTCATTACGTAACAACGGAACCAAGAAGAGATAACCGAAGCCCAGGTCCCGTGGCGCCAAACCAGGACGGAATGAAGGAGCAGGCCATGTGATAGAGAGGTGTGAATGTTAAAAGTTACTTGTAGAACCTTATGTATCTCATTATAGTAGTATAGCATCTCCTTGTAGCCATTTTAGTCCTGGTATTTTGCTTACGCTAGAATGCACCCTGAAAATGTATGATGTTGCATAAGGTCTGCACATTTCGGAGTAGTGGTTTGAGGGGGGAGTTACTGTACTTTTCTTTACAAATCCAATGTGCTCCAGTTTCTGCCGCCAGTAGGGATTTTTAGTTTTATCCATTCGCACACCCCTGACTAATCCCAACCCCATAGCTTCACTGCAATATGTATACATATATATATAGTATGACAGTTTATCGTGTAGTATAAACACAGTATGGCTGACAGCCCTCTTCGGGTCCGGAACAGAATCTTCCGAGGCCCGGGTCCCAAGAAGAGCGCCGTACGAGCATACCCTCCAAGGGCGCCTGAGGAAGCAGAATGGGGCCTTGGGGCATCTTACGGTAGTAGCTGTTCAGGAACTCTACAAAATGGATGTATGGGAATATCCTGCCATGGTTGACTGCTTTCTCTCTGCGGCCAGTGGGGTGGGGGTTTTCGGCATTTAGAGTTTAATGTAAATGGCCCACAGTACAGACCTGTTCAACCAGAAGCAAGAGGCAGCGAACAAGGCCGCCGAAAACATAAACAACACGCCCCAAATCTCAAACCACAGCTCCAAAAGCGTAAACCTCAGGGTATCGTTGGCGGAGCTGCCGTCACTGTGCTCGGCGCTCGAGTTCTGCTGCGGCGATTTTGGATTTCTTGTCTTGGGCCTTAGTTGTGTTTTGCTTTTGCAAGGGACCCGCAAACTGAACTTGAGCACGCCCTTCTAAGCTTTCTTGGCGTTCTGGGCTGGACAACCGAGGGCGGCGCCGACCAAAGGACGCTCTGAGCTGGCCTCACCTTCCTGAAGGGACTCTGGTGGGTAAGAGTTTCCAAAGGTTTGGGATTCAAAGTGGGTAAGGTGGTGATGTAGGCTATGGATGGGCGATAGGGACTTGGGTTCTGGGGATGAGAGTTGACACCGGCCCGCCCGAAACTAGGAAGTGCATGTCTCCATAGGGCTTCGGTCATCGGGTTTGTAGGGTTTAGGTTCTTTAGGGACAGCAAAGCCGCCCTCAGAAATCCCGGATCTTCCAAGAGAGGCTCTGTATAATACTTGACACGGTTCCGCCCAGAAACTGGCAACTTTTGTTTCAAGGGCTGTCATGGTACAATAAGAGCATTCAAGCCACTAAGGATGACCTTGGTTGCAACACTTTGGAAGATCTGGGTCGGACACTTCTTGCAAGGCCTCACATAGTGGGCATTGCTTTATGTACGAGCACAAGGCATGGCCTTTTCTGAGGCGCGCGAAATGAGCAGCATCTACTTGACCTCATTGACCTCTGAAGTAAGAAATGGAACCAGAGACATTTCATCGTGACATGAGGATGTCCCCAATATGCACTTGCAGTCTTCCATACTCGAGCTCGATTTCGCCCAAACGCCTTGGCCCGCGTGGGCACAATGGACTCTTCCAGTTGCTTTCGCAGCTTGCCTGCTGCGTTCACACCTTTGCGGCTTTCATAGGTACGCCTTACCCGAAACTCCAAAACCCGAAAGGCCTACCAGTTTCGCCATATTTTCGTGATCGAATCGAAGTGGTTCCGCCAGCGTGAAAAAGCTGCAGCCCCAAACCAAAACGAAGTAACATCTAGAACTAAAATCTCTGGACCCCTGACGACGAGTGCAGCGAGAGGGCTTCGATCAGCTTGGCCCCAAGGGCATGCACTGGCAAACGCTTAGCCCCCCTGGAAGCTTAACCTAAAACCCCCTGACCACCCGTAAACCTGTCGTAGTTAGCTCGGTGCGGCACCGCGGAGGCAAGAATAAGCAGGCACCTATGCGAGCCCCCACCGCCAAGCAGTGGGGTTAGGTCGTTCGATGTGGGCACTTATATCTACTGTTTTCATACTCGAGAGTATAATAGGAATTCAATCAAAAGTACTGCAGTGGTTCTTGCCGGCCAGTCAGCTGGTATCTGCTATGTTCATTCTGCCACGGTGAGGGTGGAATTACTCGGTGCATTATGCGCCACATCGGATCTGTATTTTGGGTGGGATTCGCCGGATGATTACCCAAGCCCCAAGCCCTAAGCCATCATCCTGTCGTCGGGTTCAAAATTGGGACTTGTGCGAGCTCGCACACCTAATCGCAAAAGGAAGGCTTTTAGGACTCACCCCCTAAGGCTCAAACTGGCCGGCGTATAATATCGTATAACTAGGGATTTGCGAAAAGCGGTGGGCCAATGACTGTACTAAAGATCGAGGATTGCCGGAGTAAGTTTTCAGGTTTTAAGATGTTGTAAGGTTGTTACTGTTGCATGCTTGAGAAGGGACCATCCTTGCCTACGCCGTCCGTAGCTCGGAGATGACTGCTGCCTTGACTTAATCACACTACGAAGTGCCTACATCTTGGAGGTTTTTCGCTTGCGCCTTGCCGGAAGGTCCAGACACACATTGGGTCCTGGCAAACCTCGCAGCACACAGCAAATAAGAACCAAGCGAGTGCCACATCTTTCGTGAGAGTGGTGCGCACTGGTCAGCTTTGTGGTTCCCCTTTCGCAGAAGGCAGCACGGATGTGTAGGGGCCTGCCCATGGCTCATCGATGCTCAAACCTCCTTTCCCTGTGAGTTTCTCTTTCTCTTGTTCTTTCTTTCTCTCTCTCTCGCTCTCTATCTCGTGCTCTCTCCCTCTCGCTCGGTCTGAGTGTTTCTTTGCATTTGTCTTCGTCTCGATCTAACGGTTTTTTCTCCAGTGTGGCTGTGTGGGTATATGATCACTCTATCTACGAACCTACGTCCAAGGATAGCAGATACAGGCACCGTAAGCCTTTAGTGCCGGCCTACTCATCCAATTATGTCTTTGCTCGGAACCCTCCTGAACCTAATGCATCGTTTGGCCCATTGTCAATCATGCGGAAACCAGGTACATGTTCGCGTAGGACTGTGTACATGCATGCAGCCATGCATGCATGCATACATACATGCATACATACCTACATACATAGGTGCTTACATGCATACGAACATACATGCATACGTTCATGCATGCTTACATCCTGAAATGCACACATACGTACACACGTATGGACATACATACACAGACATAGATACGTCGGTATACACGTATCTGTACACATCGGTTATACACACTCATACACAACACCGAACGCACACACACATACATACGTACGTAAAAATATATAAACGGATAAACAAATATATAACTGTATACACATACGCTGTGTGTGTGTATATGCACACATGCCTAAATGGTTTCCCACCGGCGCTCCGCGCTGGACCGGTTCCTATTCTTGATATGCATAAATATATATATATATATGTATATATATATATATGCATAACAATGTGTTTGCAATGGTCAAGTATGCTCGCCCTTTGTGGAACGGGACCGGTTCTCCCTCAGTACGTGCTGTCTTGCTGGGGAAGTGGTATGTGTCCTCTTCCCCGTGTCCCCCCTTTGGTGTGCGCTACTTCTGTCTTCTGAACTTCGTCTTTATTGGAGAGCCTCAGACTAATTGTATACAAAGAGTACTTTGTTGATTGGTGGTGTGACAGGCGTACATACATACATGCACACAGACGTACAGACAGAACGACAGACACATGGAGAGAGTGCGAGAGCAGGACAGAGACAGGGAGCGTGCTGAAGAAGAGAGAGCGAGAGATCTACATGTAAATATATATAATAGTATATATACATATATTTTTTGTCCGCACCCACACCTATCTGCATATCATGTATGTATGCGGATAGTTGGAGATACAGATAGAGATAGAGACAGGGAGATACACACATATGCATATACATATACAACTACATATGTATGTCTATACAGACATGTAAATCAGTCGGCGAAGTCTCCAGAAAGAAAAGGCAACCTCTCCAAAGCCCAAACCTTGCGGTCTGGCTGTGTTGCTGGTATGCGGTCGAATCTCCGGTCCATGCTTCCTGGTGCCAGTGAGAGCACAGGGTCTCAAAGATACTTTAAGCTCGCTCTCTGCGTGATCTGATTGCACACCAAGCGGACTCCAAGTATGTACTTAATTTTTTCATCTTGTGACCAGTTCTGCGAAGGGGTGAGCAGCCAGCACGTTGCTCACCGACAGATGCCATCTGCGAGCGGCGAGCTCGCAGGAGGGCAGACCTGCATGGGGTCCACATTCGGCATGTAATAGAACCCATGATACTACATGCTGCGCAAGTGGTGGTGCTATGCTGCCGTATGCAAGTTAGAGGGACACTCATGTAGAGGAGCCATCCGTTTGGCCTTCAGAGCATCGCAGGGTTTCGCTGCACGATTCTTTTCAGGGATTCAGAGGGCGCCTTTTGGCGCCCACGCTTGTAACCGCTTCTCAGTGGTGGCTGTTGGATGGAAGCGCAGAACGCATACTGTAGCATGAGGTTTGACTGGCTTGCTAAGCTAGTCCAAAGAACAGCACCGAGAGACTGAAAGGGACCCTCTGCTGTTCGCAAACATTGCTGGCTGGATCAGGCGCTGCTGAGCTCTCCCACACAGCCTGTGCTCAGAGCTAGCAGCTATGCGTCGAGTTAAGCACTTCACGAGAGACGTTCGTCGGCGCACTCTCCTGGCACAACACCAAGCAGGGTTGTACCTAAATTGATGGGCCATGGCCCCAAGCTGTCACATCTTGCGAAACGCGCGGTGGAAGCACCGTTGCTGGGCTGAGTAGATGCACAGGAACCCGTTTGGCCCCACCCCTTTCCATGCTTGTAGTTCAGGCCGCGTCATTGTCACGTTCTTGGCGTCCTTCCAAATCGTACGAAGATCCGGCAATCCTACCTGATTGCTTGGATTCGTAGAACCGAGAACCAATGCCCTAAACCCCACAACTCAAGCTTCCCTGAAGCCTGAAGCGAACCCCCCAGCATCTAGAATCTAGGATAATCTATCGTGCTCCGGACGTAGGATCTTTTCTTTTTTTAGTTTTTAGGATCTCTTTGTTCCAGGGTTGTTGTTGACGAAGGCCACGCAGCCCAAGTTTAAGCTCAAGGTCAACGGAGAAGGCTTCTTGACGAAGATCACAAGACACCCCCCCCCNACCCCCCCCCCCCCCCCAAACCATGTAACATTTCCACTGAACCTCTCCGGGAAGCATCCCCACCTCAAGCCTGGGCCCCTCTTCTACTTTCTGGAGCCCCAGACCAGAAGCACTATAATACCGAAGCCGGAGACAGGTCAGCAACCCCCAACCCCCCACCCGCCACGTCGGATGGTTGGTGTTTGGTGCATGCCGAGCGATGGCAGAAGAGGACCCCGCTGCTGCTTTGTTTCTGTACTACTTAACAATCTGCCTGACTACCGTATGTACTCCAAAGTTTTGTTGTTAGTGCGTTTTTGCCGCTACATTACATGAGCTGCATTGATGTTCCTTTGGCTGTCCAGGCTTATGATGCAGGATTGGCACATTTTCAACTTTCTTGCTGAGTATTGCGGACCAAGGATGTAGGACTCGGGTAGCTGGGGCCTCGCAGAGGCTGGGCATGTGAAACTTAGCTGCAAGACATCTGAGGTCGCAAGCTCACCATGCAGTGTCAGAGGTTGAAGGGAATGTGTTGAGGCTACAAGTTTGTGTTGAGTCTGCTCACAAGCCAGGTGCCTACAAACAAGGAGCCTCGATTCCGTTCCTTCTCCTGTCTCATGAGGAGTTGCTTCATGCCAATGTCGCGCCGGCCTCATGTCGGCCATGGCTGCCATGCCTCTCTTCGTGAAGAGATCTGCCTGGAATTTCGGTTCGGGTTGCCGCATTCCAAGGCAGCTCTTCCAATCTCGCGGGTCGGGTGCTTGGCTGTTCGGTGTGAGGTTCCAGCGCGATCGTTTCTGAGATGGGCGGCGATGCCACTAAGTGGGCATCTTCCATCAGGATCGACGACCGAGTGTTCACAGTCCGAGGGTTTATTCACTTGATGGTTCATCCCCCCCTGAGAGCAACCAGGTGTGTCACAGATGCCCTAACAGACCAAACCCTTGCCTCAGTTCTTTCACCGCTCAGAGGCTCCGGGTACGTCCTTACTCAGTTAAAAGTGCAGGAATTTGGGGCCCAGAAGGCAGGGTAAGGGCTAACTTAGGTAGCACAGGGTTCAGGACCGCAATCTTCTTGCAGATAGCCTCGTAGTTAAAGCTGCAGTTGCCACCGCAAGCCTCCCAAGGCCGCGACCGTCGCGACGGCGGCGCTTGCCAGACCCAAACCACAGGCTGCAAAGGGCAAAGGAAGTGGACTAACAGTGAAGCGGCGGGTTACCTCCCTGACGTCGGGCAGTATACGACACGGTTTACAGGCTTACTGAGGCTGCATGTGGGCTGCCAAGTTCTTCCGAAGGGGACATGTCTGGGCCAATGCCACCCCGCATGAAACTTCCATGACTTTTAGAGGCCGTGACGACCATCGATCTTCGTAATGGTATATTCCTGTGAGCTATATAAGTTAGAGAGTTGAGAGTCCAGGCTTCTGGGACAAACCTTTGTGACCGAACCGAACGCGTGCTTGCAAACAGAGAGCCGCAGTCCGCAACCGTGGTGGAGTAGCCAGGCCAATCCTTCCCCTGCTTCTCCTCGAGCGAAGGCGTGATGCCGGGGTTGTGGGATTTCTTGTTGAGTTCCGAACTTGGCAGGTGCTGTGGGGCTTTGAGATTCCGGGGAGGCATTGGGAGATTTGTTTTATAGGGGTGGGGGATTTCAGAGCTGTGTTTGATGATGGTGGCAGTTCCTGGGTCAGGTTTAGTTTTTCGAAAACTTCGTTGTTACACGTCGTGACAAAAAATCTATCATAACACGGCCCAGACATCAAGTGTCAGACATATTGTAAATTGTTACCCTGGCGGGACAGCTACTGGGCCGCCGTTCAGGCCTTGTCCTTGTAGAGATTCTACGATTTTGGGCTTTATTGGAAGCTAGGTGATGGCTACAGTAGGTTCCCGAAGGACCGGGTGTAGAGCTTGAGGAAACTTCATAGGTACATGCGCTTCTGGGGTAGCCTTTTAGGATCGCAGTGCGATGTTGAGTTTGGGAAGCAGGTGCGCATGCTTAACGCCCGCAACTCCGCAGCCCTGAACCCTTGCGGATTCGCTGGAAAAAGGAGCCCCCCCCCTAAATAGTTAGTTGATACTTTGCCCCTTTTGGGTAGTAATGCCACCGTCAACCCATTAGATGATTATTCCTATACTCCCCCCTACACTCCACCCCATATATCACTACTACTTCCCCATTATACGATTATTCCTAGGTCCCCCCTACACTCCACCCCATATATCACTACTACTTCCCCATTATACGATTATTCCTAGGGTCCCCCCTACACACCACCCCATATATCACTACTACTTCCCCATTATCAACACAACTATAGGAATAACCATTACCCCATCTATTTTCTCTAAGGTGGTATTATTACCCAAACTGGGCAAGGGGGTCCTCGTAGAATTTGGTTCAGGGTTTAGGGTTAAGGGTTTTAACTACATTGTAATTATAGTATATAACTGCTTATGTATTATAATTACACTATAACTATGCAGTTTCTGGTTTCAAATGCGGTGGTTTGTTAAAATGTCTTGCCCACATACAGGCTATCATTCCTGAATTGCATTTATTACACACATAGTGTTCTTTACCATCAACTACTCTGATCTTGTCTGGTTTGGGAACATCTTTCTCAAAATCTGGATCGTTTAGTTTTTGCAAATAATACTGGTGCGTTTGTGACTTTTCGTGTTGGGCTTGTTTGTATTTCTTGATATCATAATTACAAACAGGACATGTGACAACCTCGTCTTTGATCTTTGCACGNGTATCGTTGTTGTGATTCACGGCACCAGTTGCACGTCAGGAAGCCATCAAATTTGTCTATATGTTTGACAAATTTACAGCCACTACATTCTTGGTATTCGTCACTCATTACCACGATAACATATAAGTTGCTATTTCTTTAAGTCATTTTCCTCAGAAATTTTTTTATTCTTAAGATTTACTGGATCGCGGTTTGTTTGACAGACTTATCTAAGCATTCAGAACAAGTCGCAGTGTATT